>LOJH01001049.1:11584-24826 GCA_001685095.1 Ellobius talpinus | reverse complement strand
ACACACACACACACACACACACGCTGGCCAGTCCTGCTACATTCTTTTCCCCCTCTCTTTGAACTACAATAAGCCTTTGAATAGCAAATTCCAAAGCCAAGTAACTTAGAAATCAGAGGGAAGAGGCCTGTGTGTGATTTCTGTTCTAATCTAGGAAGATGTCCTAGATATGTCACCACTCACTTTAAACCCTTTGACTTAGGCTCTGGAATAAGTGCAATTTAATGTTGGTAGCACAGCAAATTGTAGGCAGCTTTAATTGTATGTATAAAGTTACATGTGTTCATATGCTTAGATCTGGATACCAGAACTTAAGCAGTCATTGAAATGTATGTCCAACCATCTTCTAATAAACTGATTAAAAGCCCCCAAAACTGAGGCAGAAATTGTAGTCACAATTTCTAGTGCATAATGAGTTCAAAGAAATGCAAGTGGCCAGAGGGATTTTTTTAACTTAGTTATTTTCAGGAGTTCTGTGGCAAAGATTGGTTTTGCCCCATTGATGTTGTAAGAAACAGCCTTATGTTTGTTAGGGAATAATTAGCTCTAACTCTCCCAAGGGGTCATGGTCACAGGAGCAGGAAAGACTTAAATTTTTCATCGTTACACACAAACACCCTTTTTTCTGTCTCGAATGAACTGTCTAGAGAACTCGGTGGCTCAGACATGGGGCTCACACCTCTCCTTGTCACACAGCAGATGTCTAAACAGTTGAGCAGAATTACAAGTTTTCCTGGAAAAGCCTCCCTAATTGGCAAGGAATGTCTTACAAATAGCCAAATAGTTCTACACAAGAACCCCAGCAGTTCAACTGAACCCCAAACAGACAGGAAGGCAAAGCCTGAGTCACACTGCTGGGGAAGAATCTCACCACCAGCAAGACTTTCTGAAGAATTCAAAACAAATTCCAGATCCTTTTTATCTGCTCTCCTGATAGAGATGTAAAAAGCAGCTGATGCCGGCTAAAGTGGGGAGATAAAAAACTGCCCCCAAGTAAAGTGATTCGGCAGCTGCTTGAAATGTTTTGTTTTCATGTCCACCCAGGGTCAGCTTGTTGCAGGTGGCAGACACCCCAAAATGCATCTTATCTTCCATCAGGGTTGCCAAGATTGTTAGAGTTATTAAGGGTCAAAGGTGGGGTTCTGAGAGCCCCAATAAACTAAGTCCAACTGCCTGTCCTTAGTAAGCCAATTCAACAAATTAGTATATAGTAAAATATACAAAAAAAGGAATTATTTAATATGACCACACTGGGAAGAGGGACAAAGAGGGCCCTTTCCTGATGAGTCCATTTTCAAGGTCCTCATGTGAGGTTAAGGTTTAGGTCAAGGGCCAGAGGACCACACAGCTAAGCCATCCTGGCCATGGTGCACGATCCATCATTGTCTCTGTTCCAGTCTTTTCTGTAAGATGGCCTGGAAATTATCAGCATGTGACATCTCTTTTCCAGAGACAAGCTCCCCCTGTGGCTGGCACAAGGCTTCAGTCTTTTCTTCTCCCAGCATGAGATTCTTGTAGGGAAATCCCAGCCCACTAAGGTCTTCTATTCACAATCTGATAGCCAAAAGGAGGGACCCAAGTGTCTTCATGCCTGCCAGGCTACAGGCTGCAAAGCGGCCTTGCTCCAAATAGGTTACAGAGGTTTGGACAGATGTTATCCAAAGGCCCAACATGTGTTGAAGGCTTGGCCCCCAGCCTGTGTCACTATAGGGTGTGGTGGGACATTTGAAGGTATGGATCAGCAGGAGAAAATCAGGTCTTTTAGTGGGACTCTAGCCCCCTCCTCTCCCTGCCTTGTTTCCCAGCTTCGTTCTGCCACACGTACCTGCCATGATGTGCGGTGACCTGAAGCCACAGGCCTGGCTGATCGTGGACGGAAACTGTGAGGTGAGACTGATCATGGACAGAAACCTTGGAAGCTGTGAGGTGAAACAACCCTCTGTCACTGCCATCAGTCACTTCTGGTGTTTGAGATCATGTTGGGGGACAGCAGGAATGCAGCCCAGGGCACACAGACCCCACATGGTGGCTTCCCTGTGGAAACTGAAGACACCGGGTGGCTTTGTGGACTAGGAAATGCCTTCTCTCAGGGCACGTGGACCTGGTGTCCGTCTGGCCATGCTCAGGAGGAAGGTGGCCCTGGAACTAATCCTCCCAAAACCCGGTTCTGTACCACTTGGTGGGAGGAAGCTCTGCAGATTGGGTGTTGACCTGGAGTGTGGTGGCTCAAACGCCTGTTTCAGCACCGATTATATGTGTGAAGGATGGCCTAAGGTATCACAGCCTGTAGGAAAGTGGCCCTGGGTCTCCAACAGAGGGTAAAGAAGTAGAAGAATAGCTCTGTTTGGCCTGAGCTGGTTCAGATGTGAAATATCAGTTATTGACTGCACTCAACCCTCCTCCCAGGTGGCTACCCTGCGATCTCTTCATCCAGTCTGGCAGAGCTGGTTGCAGTAGCAGGAGGCCATAGGACTTAGGTGTGGCATGAGGGCTGCTCTTTCCCATTCCACAGCTGTCTGGCTTTCAGCAAGTTCCTGAGCCCCCAGTGCCTTCGTTCCCCCTCTATAAATTTTGCATTTGGCAGAGGAATCTATGAGACACCCATCTGTATCCATAAGGGACACTTACAGACTTGTCCGAGCTGTGCCTGTCCCCTGTTGTGTCCCCACATGACTGGGAACAAGGCTGTGTTGTGAGGTGCCTGCAGATAGGAGCTCCATCTTGAAATTCTCCTCCCTCCAGTGACAAAGCTTCACGTTGTCAATAGGAACTGCAAGTCACCAACTACATTCTTGGCCAGCCTCAGCCGTTATGTTTTGGGTCAGAAGAGTCATGAGCTGGGTTTACCCTTTGCTGAACACAGCCTGACCATGCAGGTGTCTCTTGCCCCCCTGAAGACTTAGTTCCTTGGTTCCTAAGTAGTGTTTTTCCTTCAGCGACCCTGAGGAGGCGCTGTATTCAGTTCTGCCCCTCTGGGGTCTACCCATAGTAGGGTATCTGGCTGTGGTGAAGGGACAGGCTCTTTTGTACTGACGTTGTGACAGCGTGCTCACATGGCATCTGTAGACAGAGAGCTGGAAGAGGGAAATACGGCCTAGATGGGGGCATCTGAGGCAAGAATTTCCCAGCCATGGAAATGGCTGTAGGAGTGAATGGTTCATGAAGTCTATATGTGAGGGCCTTAGAGCATGGTGGGAATGACTCAGCTTTTCCCATAAACCCCTGGGTTGGATCAAAATGCAAGTTCTGAGGCCACGTTCCAGTGGAGCCTGGGAGTCTGCATTCTGACAGGCTCCGTGATGATGCTGACCTGGGAATCACGCTGGGTGCAATGGGTTTTGAGAAGGGGAGAAGGCCAGCCTAAAGGGAAGCAGCTGCAGAGAGCAGAGCTGTGTCCCAAGGCTCTCTCAGTGTCAAGATGTTCCAGCCTGGATGGTCTGTGGGGATGGTGTCCAGGGAGAGGCCTCCAGCTTATCTTCTTCCCCCATGGCTGCTGCAGGCACTGCAACTTCTTTGCATCTCAGGAAGACGTCGTGCATGCTCTGACTTCTTCCACTCGCCAAAGTCCACTGAGGACCAGAGACAGACTTGTGTATGTGATGAAGCCCCATGTCCCTGAGAGGTACCAGGAAGGCCAGAATTGTGGCTGCTGCCTTCCTGCAGGGTGCAGACCATTCTTTTATCTTCTGTGAAAGACGATCCTGTCCAACCACAGGAGCCCTGCTCTGTATCTGTCCTAGTCCTTGCTGTGGCTCAGCATTCTCAGCTGGCTCTGCTCAGGAGGCCGAGGCCTCTTCTTGCTCCTGGTGCTCAGAGCAGGCAGTGTGGGACAGATGGGTGGAGAGAGGTCGCAGCAGGTGAGATCTGGGGTAATTCTGGGAAACTGTGGTGGGCTAAGGATGCCAGGCAAATGCCTCAGCTTACCTGAGCTGGCCTTCTTTATCCTAGGCCAGCATCGCTCTGGCTGTGACATAGGAGCCCACAGTTATTGCCCCGCCTTGTCCTTTTCTAGATTAACTGCAGGAGTTCCTCTCATTCACACTGCCTTCACCTTAATAGCAGGATTAGCTGTGCCCTTCTGCCCAAGTGTTGGCGTTCAGGTTGTTTCACTGGCCCTGGAAAGACCTTCTCGGGGGCAGCACCTAGCAGGCTGTGCTTAGGGCGAGCCCAGGACTCTATGCTCAGGGTGCCTGACCACAGAACCAGACCCAACAGCCTAGTCTTCTGGGGAAACCTTTATGTCTGTCAGAGACTCTGGGTTCTCTGGACAAAGCTGACCAAACAGCTTCAGGCACCTGAGTAACAGTTTCTTTGTGTCTAGAGCTGTGTATTCCTTTTCTTGATTCCTGCACTTTACTCTCTGAAGGTCTGAATCCATTCCTGGAAAACAGACATCATAGTAGTTACCCCTTGAGGCCCCTTGTTGCTACTCAATATCCCTAGTTTCAGAAGATTCTTGAGACTCAGTGAATGGCCTCCATGACTTGTGAGGTCCAGCAGGGGACCAGGCCCCCTGTGGATGAAGGCCCACAGTGCCTGAGTCTTCTTATGCTGCAGCTGCTACTGTTGGTCCCAGCATCTCTTGTGAGCCTTTCCTCCTGGGAGCCAGACCTGCTAGTGGAGACCAGTAACCCTCAGTCACCACCGACCCTGTCCTTACAGAAGTTTCCCTGCTCCCTCAAATGATGAATGAGAAGCCTGGGTCATGGGGATGTCTTCCATACAAACAAGGGTTCTATAGGTTCTGGGCAGGCACACTGTAGGGATGGTGGGAACAGATACCATAAAACTAAATGTTTGGTTTCCTGGAAGTGGTCCTAGCCCCTGCTTTACCTGAGCGTCTCATATGAAAGGGCCATGCCGATCAGATAGCTCTGACTCCGGCCACTGGTTCTGGGGGTCTGGTCAATTGAGGCCCAGCCAGCGTTTCCTGACACCTTTGTGATTAATGGTTCATCTGGTCCATTGTTGGTGTACCACCTGCCCTCCTCCTTCACACCACAAGCTCACCTGAGCCTCAGAGCAGGCATTGGAGAACTGTCTACTTAGGATACATTGACAAGGATTGTCCCTGTGCAACCTGTGGCCTGGAAGAAGCATCTACTGCTTTCCTTTGAGTCTCTTAGGTGATGCGTATGGAATGTCCTGACTGCCAGGCCAGGGCTCAGTCTTACTGTGTAGCTATCCGCTACTTTCTTGCCTGTCCCACTGGGCAGGGATGGACGGTAGTGGGTAAGTGGGGCATAGGAGCCCTGGCAGAGAAGGAGGGCAGATTCTTGCTTGAGGTTCCTTGATTTTAAGGAAGGACCTCGCTTCCCCTGCTCAGCAATCATGCTAACAGCTCTATAGTTGCACTCAGATGAAACTCCATAGCCTCACAACTCTGCATTGCGCATGTCTGCTGCAGCTGTGCTTAGCAGCAGCCTCCTCCGTTCAGCCTGAGGGGCCAGCCTCTGGGTCAGCCTGTGCCGTGAATCTATACTGTGGAATCCCTTGCAGATACCCAGGGAGCAAGTCATGAATCTGCTCACACATCACAGGGACATCATGTGATGCAAGGAGCCACAGACCCTTGCATTTCTTGGGCACACGAAACAAAAAAGGGGTAGCATCCCCAGGCTAGGGACTGGAGTGGGGACATATTATTCCAGGGATTTTTCAAGGGGTGGACAAGTACATCCCCTGTCTTGGCAGTGTGTATATGACTGCATTTATTTGTCAGAATCCTTAGACCATGTGTATCAAAGATACATTTGCTGGGCGTGGTGGTGCATTCCCATAGTTACAGCACTCGGAGAAGGATCAAGAATTAGAGACCAGCCTGGGCTATATTACAAGGCTCTATGTTAAAAAACTGAATTTTGTCTCAATAAATCTGACCTTAAGTTTAAAAACAAAACAAAACGTCCTCAAAAATCTGCCTACCTTTCTTCAGAAAAGAAAAAACAAAAAACAAAATAAGCCTGCAATTAAAAAACAAAGTCAGCCTGTAAGCCGGTTGGTAGTAGGCACCACTGGCTTGATGGTAATGAATATGTGACTGCCCTTTGATTCCTGTGACAGGCCGCTTAGGGCCAGGGCCTGGCTGCTTATCAGGGCAACCACTCCATTGTTCACCAGATACTTGCAAGTTTTCTTCCCAAGGCAGGCTGAAGTCCATGTCAATATTGACTATAGAGGCCACCAGGTTTCACCATATTTGGCTAACAGTGGAAGAGTCATCTCTAGGATAGTTTCCAGTGGCTTTGCACAGGTGGGCTGTGTTTTATTTAAAGAGAACAATCTAAACGAGCTCTTCTGAATTCAAGGTCACTGAGCTAGAAAAGCCACAGGTGAAGATGAAGCTCCGTGCAAACCATTTGCTCTCTCCTTTCCTTTTCGGTGGGTTAAGCATGAATCTTTTAAAAAAGAATATGTGCTTGAGAGCTGGAGAGAGAGCTCAGTTCGTAAAGTACTTGCCATGCAATTGTAAGGACCGAGTCAGATCCCCAGCAGTGAGATGTTAGGAATGGTGGAACACACTTGTAATCCTAGCTCTAGAGAGGCAGAGAAAGGCTCGTTGGCCACCGGGACTCACTGATCACACAGCTTATACTAACCAGTGAGCTCTAGGCTAGTTCTCAATAGACAAAGGTGGACAGCGTCCGAGGATCTCCAAATTCATGCATGTATATGTGCATATACATTCGCCTCACATACACACACACAGTATATGTTGACTGGTGTCAGTAGGCCTGTGGCCTCCATGGTACACAGTCCTTTGGAGGAGTCGAGAAACACTGATGGAGTGGTGTGGTCCCTCAGCCGTTCATTTTCTAGCATCCCACATCTACCTTTGTAGGTCCTGAGGGACCTCAGGGCCAATGATGCCCTCTTGCAGAAAGAAGAAAATGGGCTGGGAGTTAGGAGTAGCCAGATTATAGGTACCAGGAACCATTCTGTTCTCCTTCAGAGGAATTTAAAAAAGTTTTTAAATTAGTTTTTAATTTGTGTATATGGTGTTCTGTCTGCTTTCATATTTATGTGCCACTTGCATCCTTGGAGGCCAGAAGAAGATGCTGGATCCCATGGAACTGAATTATGTCAGTTGTAAGCTGCCATGTAGGTCCTGGGGATTGAACCCAGGTCTTCTAGAAGAGCAGCCAGTGTTCCTAACCACTGAGTCATCTTTCTAGTCCCCCGAGGGCTTCTTGAGACAGCCAGCTGCTCCCTGACTCCTCCTGCCTGGATCTTTCCTGGAGGTGGCAGCTTGGACAGAAAGATGAAGTCCTACCTCAGTACAGCTCTGTGGCCTTCTTCCAGGTCTGCAGACGTTCCCCAAGCCACCTGAAAGTTACTTTTCTTATACCCATGTTAACCCTGCGCGAGCTATCCAGATTTCAGATTCCCTTCCTAGAGGAGGCTTAGGAAAGGTCTGGCAGTGGCCTGTAGGTCAGGTGCCTGGGCTGACAGATACCTCTGCTTGTCTGCCTTGTCAGCTCCCACAGCAGAGCTGTTGGCCCCAAGGTCTCAGGAGCCAAAGACCTGCCTCTGACTTCCTTCCTTCATCTCTCCTTCATCTCATCTTCCCCCGGCACCCCCAGCCCTGCTCTGGTTTGCTTCCTGTTGCTGAGATAAACACAACTTGGGGAAGAGAGGGCTTATTTAAGCTTCCTATCCGTCACTGAGGGAGGTTATGGCAAGAACTCAAGTAGAAATTGGAGAAATGAGGCTGACCATCTTGCTCACTGGCCTGTGCTGAACTAGCTTTCTTATTCAGCTCAGATCCCCCTGCCTGTGATGGTGTTGCCCACAGTGGGCTGACCCTTCTGCACCAATCATTAAAAAAGACAACTCTTTGAAGACATGGATACAGGGCAATCTGATTAGGATGATTATTCAACTGAGGTCCCCCATTTTCAATGTGACTCTGGGTTTTGTCAACCTTAAAAAAATACTAACTAGTATATCCCCTGCCCCCAAAAGACAAACACCAAAGCCAGCGACAGAGAGAGCCATGACTGATGGACAGCTGAGCAGTTAACACAGTGTTCCTGCCTGAAGCTGGTGTTGGGACCAGGGCTAGCTGTGGAGAGGCAGATGGATCCATGGGTCGGGCAGCTTCAGGGTGCAAACTCTTCAGCTTTGGAGGGTTCCCAGGAGGACAGTCTGTATGGTTGGAGTAATGCGAGGGGCCGCAGGATCTCAAAGTTCATGGGCGCTGGCTGGTGGGAGAGAATGCAGGTTCATGAATTCTTTCTTCTAATATGTCCTCTACAAGGGGGCCAGTGGCGCCCGTGGTGCTCTTGGTGGGGTGTGATAGTATCCCCAGGCCCCACCGCTCCAGAAGGAAGATCCAGCAGCACCTAGATGGCTTTTGAAATTTAGGGGTTGTCCCTTGCAAGGCCTGAGTTTGTTGGGTAACCAAGGACAGAGCCTGAGGTCAGTCAGGGGAAAAGGTGCTCATTGCCTATGCTCCCCCCCCCAGCTCTGGCTCGCTGGGTTCAAGAAGATTTCTATGACCCGGGGTGATGCCCGAGTGCAGAGTGCAGATGGTGCTAAAGGCTCTCCTGGGGACTGAGTCTGTGTGGACCTTCCCTATCATAACAGGAGCCAGGCAAGTCAGGCCATCCTCAGAGGGGCTGTAACTGGGACCAGAGCCTGGGTCTGATGCACTTGCTTACTGCCCTGGAACAAGTCCCTTTGTGAAACTAGCTGCTATCCCTTGTGGGGATGGACTCAACAGAATATTTATGCATGCTTTATACTAAGTATAATGACAATGCGGGCCTCATGGCCGCTATTACCACCTCACCAGGTCTCCTGCCACAGATAAAGATGGTGCTGGGGGCTGTGGTCACATGGAACAGAGTGGCAGAAGTGGGGAGATCATCACCACTTCTCTCTTTGTATGTAGGGGTGTGTGTGTGTGTGTGTGTGTGTGTGTGTGTGTGTGTGTGTGTGTGTACAGAGTCTGTGTCACTCTCCACCTTAGTTGAGAGCAGGTTTTGTACTGAACCTGGAGCTCACTGATTTGACAATACTAGCTGACCAGCAAATTCGGGGATCTTCATGTCTCCCCCTTTCACAGCTGAGATTACAGGTGCACACAGCCACACTCAGCTGTTTTTCTTTTTCATGTGGGTGTTGGGGATCCAAACTCAGGTCCTCCTGTTTGCATGGCAAGCACTTTACAAACCGAGTTATGTCTTCTGCTAGGGCTGTGAGCACACCCAGCACCCCAAGTCTCCATGAGTATTTTTGTAAGATCCTGCCACCCCATTCAGCTGCCCTTCATCTGCTTTCTGTCACTAGACAACACTTCACATTTTCAGAAAGGTTTCTTTATAGATGGAATTATCCAGGATGTTTTCAGCTCAGTTTCTTTTACTCTGTGGTGCTGTGTGATGGTCATTTTTGTATGTTTCACTAGTTCCTACTGCACAGTACTGTCGTGTGTGCACACACCCTTCATGCTGTCATTGGTTCTAAATTCCCGAGCCTTGAGGAGGAATTTGATGAAGACATCCCATTTAGGACTGAGTTCTCTAGCATCTATCACTCTCTGCACATTGCCCAGGTGTGGCTCTCTGTGTTAAGTCCCATCTACTGTAAGAAGGGGCTTCTTTGATGTGGGTTGAGGAAGGTGCTGATATATGGCATGGCAGTATGCCATTAGGAGTTGTTTTATTGCTGTGTTCCTTTAGTAAAATAATAGTATTAAGTTTCCCCTAGGCCCATGGTCTTAGTAGTCTCAGGTTCTTGGCCAACTTCAGCAATATTAGGCATGGATTCCAACTTGTGGACTGGGCCTTAACTCCAACCAGAAAGTGGTTGGTTACTCCCACAGCATTGTGCCCCTGTTGTACTGGCATGTCTTACAGGCAGGTCACTTTGTAGATCTCAAGGTTTGTAGCTGAGAGACATTGATGATTATCTTTTCTTCTGGTAGCATGCAAGGTACCTTCCAGTCCCGTGAATCACTCACTAGTCAGTAGGGGTGAGGTTTCTAGTTAGGCACCAGATCAACTTCTCTGCATTTGATGGCATATGTAAGTGTTGTCTTCATAGGTCCTTACCTTCAGCTTGTGGAAAATAACTAATAGCCTTGGCAATAGTCTGTGATATTTGGAGGTTTCCTTGGGCCCCTTTGACCATCAACTCAACAAGATGTATTCTGTTGCTGGCACTGAAGGTTTTACTTGATGGCATAAGATGTCTTCTTGGAGCACCATCACCCCAATTGTTTGGTGATGCCATTTAGATCCTTCCCACATGTACACATTTTAGAATGCTTTTACAGTAGGTTTCCATATGGTTCCCTGTTAGCTATCCCTCCTCATTGTCTCTCTTCCACCCCTCCCTATTTGATCCTCCTAGCCTAGTCCCTCCTTTGTCTAAGAACACGTTCTATCTCCCCTTCCTTGGGAGATCCTCTCCTCTCCCCATGTCCCTTACTAGGTACCTAACCTCTGTGGTTATTTAGATTGTAGCACACATTTTGAAGACTGAAAGCTAACCTCCACATAGAAGAGAAATTATACATTTGTCTTTGGGATCTGGGCTACCTCAGCATGACTTTTTTTCTAGCTCTGTCCATTTACCTGAAAATTTCATGATTTCATTTTTTTTAACAGCTGAGTGATACTCCATTGTATAAATGTATCATATTTTGTTTATCCATTCATCCATTGATGGACCTGTAGGCCGTTTCCGATTTTTGGCTATTATGAATAGAGCAGCAATGAACATGGTTGAACTAGTGTCTCTGTAGTAGGGTGTTGAGTCCTTTGGGTATGTGCCCAAGAATGGTACAGCTGGATCTTGAGGTAGATCTATTCCCAACTTCCTGAGGATTTCCATAGTGGCTGTACAAGTTTGCACTCCCATCAGCAATAGATGAGTGTTCCCCTTTCTCCACATCCTTGCCAGCATGAGCTGTCATCTGTTTTATTGATCTTGGCCATTATGACTGGTGTAAGATGAAATCTCAAAGTAGTTTGAATTTGCAGTTTCCTGATGACTGGGGGTGTTGAACATTTTTTTAAAAAGAGTTTCTTAGCCCTTTGTGTTTCATCTTTTGAGAACTCTCTGCTTAGTTCTGTGTCATATTTTTAGAGTGGGTTTTTTTGGTGTTCTGCTTCTTTAACTCTTTATAAATTTTAAATATGAACCCTCCCTTTATTGGATATGTAATTGGTAAAGATCTTTCCCCATTCTATAGGTTGTGCTTTGCCCAAGTGATGATGTCCTTTACCATACAGAAGCCTTTCAGTTTCATGAGGTCCCATTTGTTAATTGATGCTCTTAGTGCCTGTGCTGTCGGTGCCCTTTCAGAGAGGCTTTCCCTGGACTGTGAGTTCGAGCCACATTCCCCTCTGTCAGATTCAGGGCATCTGGCCTGAAGCTGAGGTCCTTGATCCCTTTGGAGTTAAGTTTGGTGAAGGATGATAAGTAAGGGCCTATTTGCATTCTTCTGCATGCAGCCAGCAGTTTCTTTATTGTTTTTCTTTAGTTGATAGCACTTTTAGAATCATCCGGAGAAATGATCCCTTAACTCAAAATCATGACGCTTTGTATCACTGCTGTCCCGTTAAGAATGTTCTGGTTTATGTCTCATCCTCAGATATGTCATTATTTTGAGTTAAATGTGTAGAAGGTGCAAGGCAGGGTTCCAGCTTTGTTCTTTGTGTGTGGATTGTTGGCAGTGGTGTGTGCTGTCAGCAGCCTGAGGAGCCCCTCCCCTTAGGGACCGCCACTCAGGTAAAGCTGAGTTCTTGATCACCAGAGAAAGGAATTTCAGGATGAGCAAGGTTAGTGAGCTTATTAAGTAGAGATAAGAGAAAACACATTTTTCACAGTTAAGGGCAGGTATGTGTAGAGAGAAGGGGGAGAGAGGGAGGAGGGGGAAGTTATGTATATGGTAAAAAGACATTCTATATTCAGGACAGGGTGTCAGTTCTCAGAACCGGGTAGCGCTTGGTGTCTTCACAACGTCTGTGTAGAGGCTGGAACTATAGCTTAGTGGTTAAGAGCACTGAGTGCACTTCTGGAGGACCTGGTTTGAGTCCTAGCACCCATGTGGGAGGTCACAACAGCCTATAACTGTAGCCCCAGGTGATCCAGTGCCCTATTCTGGCCTCCCAGGCATACACATGGTGCATGGAGGCAAAAATACTTATACACAGAAAAATAAAAATGTAAGAAGCCTTTTAAAATATAAAAAATCTTTTAAAAAGTGAGCTATCAGTTTTTTCTTAAAATAATTATATATAGGATTCTATGCCTTTTAAAGTCACATTGCTTAAAGGATGTAATTTACAACAAGATTGAATGAGGAAACAAAATTTAAGTCAAAATGCATGAGCGGGTTTACCTATTTTTTTATTTTATGTTATAGAATCTCCTCTTGTACATACAGCTGTGAGGTGGCTTTGGTAGCACACTGTTTAGATTCAGGATGCTGGCGTAGACTCAAGGCCGTGACACTCTGCTTGGATGGGCACAATTGCTATTTCTAGCAACCTGGCTTGAGGTGTCTTGGAAAACACTCTTTGTTGGCTTCATTAACTATATTGAGGATTCTTGACTCTCAGCCAGCAGGAAGCTCAAGTAGATCCCAGGCTGAAGGGCTTCATTGTCTTCCCATGGCCCCTTAGCTCTCCCCGACTTTCTTCCTGCCCCATCCATCCATCGCCTCAGCACTTTGTTGAAGGGATTACTCTCTCCCTGTTTTTGGTTTGGTGCCTGGTGGGGAAGCAGTTGATGAGTGTATGAGAGTTTCTTTCTGGATTCTGTATGCTCGTTTTTATGCTAGCACCACACCGTCCGTGTTGATGGCTGTCACTGGTAATAAGTTTGAAATCAGGACGTGTATGCGTTCTCCAAGTCCTCTTTCTCAAGATTGTGTTGGCTATTTGGATGCCCTACCATATGAATGGTTTATCCTATTAATTTCTACAAAGAAACCAGCTGAGATTCTTCTGTGCACCCTTTTAAAAGAACACGGAGTGTTCCGACAATGATTGTGTAGGCGTCTCCCTTCTCACTTGCCGGCAGAGTAATTCTCAAGGGTGGGGCTGCCCATCCCTTCCTTATGTACTCGGGAGTGAGCTCTGTCTTCATGGGATGCTACAAACAGTTCTGTCACCAAAATTAGAATCCAGATTGAATTAACAATCTTCTGGACTTCTTCTTTAGGGTTTTCCCTCCTGTTCTCTCTCTCTCTCTCTCTCTCTCTCTCTCTCACACACACACACACAC
>LOJH01001048.1:22500-29427 GCA_001685095.1 Ellobius talpinus | reverse complement strand
CACATGGCAGCTCACAGCTGTCCTTAACTCCAGTTCCAGGAGATCTGACACTTTCACACCAGTGCACATGAAATAAAAATTAAAAAATAAATAAATAAAAAGAACTGCTCTTATTCGTTGGAACTTGCTATTATAGATCAGACTGGCCAGAACTCAGATCTGTCTGACTCTCATTGCTATGATTAAAGGTGGGCACCATCACTCCTCCCCACAGAATTGACCCTTTTTTTATTTTGAAATCATGAAATATCAAAGCTAAACATATAATGTATATAATTTTACCCTTTAAGTTAGGTTTTCTATTCAGAAATTTTCCTATAATTCCCACTACCTCCTATCTTTCTGGACTACCGGTCTGCTATATTTGTTAAAATGAACCTATATTGGATATTTTAGAATTACATAGCTTGGGCCTGAAGGGATGGCTCAGCAGTTAAGAGCACTCTGGTGTTCAGAGTACCTTGGTTTGAACCCCAGCATCCACAGCCCATCTGTTCTGGGGTGCCCTCTTCTGGCCTCCAAAGGCAGTGCATGCAAATGGTGTACAGATACACATGCAACACTCATACATAAAAATAAGAAAAAATAAATACACAGCTTTCGTTGGAGTTCATATTTTGTGTAGTTTATGGGTTTTTGACAACTTCAAATCGATGAGTGTTAGGAATATTTTAATAAAGCAATTGAGTGAACTTTCAAGAAGGAAAAGTTGGAGTATATAATTTCCCAGAGATTTTAATCCACTGTTGCTTGGTCACCATGTTTTCTGGTCTTGTAACAATGTATAATAAATAGTATCATATGCTATGGAAATAACATGATAAAAGAAGCTTCTTAGGGCAGGTAGCAAGCAAAAAAGGAAGAAGCGGATACTTTCAAGGACACACCTAATTTTCATTAGGCCGAGTTCTACAACCTTCCTAAAATACCACAGCCTTTAGACAAAAACATGGGTTTTTGGGAGGGAGTTAAGATTTAAATTACAATATGTAGTCTCTATTATAGAATCATGGAAATTTTATTACTGCCCTGAATAATCTTGTGCTTTGTCTGGTTATCTCTCAAATCTTGACAGCGACTCATCTCTTAGCATTTTAAAATGTCACATGATTGGAATCATGCAACATACAGATATCTCTGGGTGGTGATAACATTTTAAGTGCCCTCTTTGTAGTATTATGATTCTAGCAAAAAAAAGAATCCATGCGCCCGCCCCCCCCTTTTCCTCATGTTTCTTTGAATAGAACTGGCTATTCTGAAACGCCTGTGGATTCCTCTGCCTCCTGAGTGAATCCGGAGTGGTGGGGTTGATCAAAGGCATGCACCACCACTGTCTTGGCTTATAACTATACATTTTGTTCTCTTTGTTCATTCACATTCTGAGGGATATCTTGATTCCTTCTAATTTGGGATAGTTTTGAATAATGGTATTAAAAGCATCTGAATGCAGGTTTTTATATAAATATAAAATATCACCTCTCTGGTAAATAACAGGGAACAATCACAGGATAAGACTATATTTAGTTTGTAAGTAGCTGTCTTCTATAGGGTCTGTATCATTTTTCATCCCTTACTCTGCGAATGAAAGTTTCTCTTGTTCTACATCCTCACTAACATTTGAAGCATTAACATTTTGTAACTCACAGATCCTCCTGCCTCTGCCTTCTGAGTTTTGGGATTAAAGGTGTGTTGTTTACTTTAGTTTTAGTTTGCTTATTTGCTAATGACTGGTGAGCACATTTTTCATGGTAGAAATTGTTTTGGAATAGCTTACTTTTTAAACTTGACCAGCATATTTCTTCCTTGATATTTACCCAGAGGAGTTAAAATATATATAACTAAAATATATATAACTGGTTGTAATTCAAGGTAACTATAGGGTGGGGTGGTTGCTTTTTGGAACTTGAACTTTTTGGAAATATTTAGAGAATTTGTTTTTTTATTTTAGGTAAAAGTGCTGTTTGTACGCAACCTTGCCAATACCGTAACAGAAGAAATTTTAGAAAAGTCATTTAGTCAGTTTGGGAAACTGGAACGAGTGAAGAAGCTAAAGGATTATGCTTTCATTCATTTTGATGAGCGAGATGGTGCTGTCAAGGTAAACAAGTGGTAGAAATTTCCTAGGCATCTAAATTAAATCAACATTTTTAGTCATAAAATCAGCATGCTTTATAAATTGAAGGCAAGGTTCAAGTTATGAAATTCATTCAAGCAAAACTTTATTATTGGTTTTACCCAATTAAGTAAAAATTGTGAAGACAAGGATCTTTAAAGCCCATCCATGTTTTATCTAATTGTCTGAAGATTTCAGAGCTAAAGTTAAGTATTTTTTTTAAGTTCTAAAGTTTGAAAGGCCTTTGTTCATATTGATCTTTTTTTAAAGGCTATGGAAGAAATGAATGGTAAAGACTTGGAGGGAGAAAATATTGAAATTGTTTTTGCTAAGCCACCAGATCAGAAGAGAAAAGAAAGGAAAGCTCAGAGGCAAGCAGCAAAGAATCAAATGTGAGTAAAATTTGTATAATTTAAAGAAAATTGTAAGCATATAATTTTGGTATATTTTGTATCACTGAAACATGAAACAACTTGAATTGAGAACTTTGGGTAATAGAGAAATGGCAGGGATCTAAATAAATATTTACAAAGGTCTTGCTGTTGACCATATTTGTGGTAATTCCTAGTAGCTGATATTTGAGCAAAGGGAAGCAGAGTCTTTAATGTTACTGTATAATGTAATTACTGTATAATGCATATTAGTGATCTATATGACAATATTGTTGGCAAAAGATGGGGATTCCTCATCCCGATTTTTTATCTTTATTTTTTTAAATAGTGAGTGCTCACTGTGTAGCATTCTCTAGCCAGACTAGCCTTGAAATCAGAGAGTGCTACCTGCTTCTCCAAGTTCTGGGATTAAAGGTGTGTGCCACCATGCCTCCATGAGAATTTCTTCTCAGAGAGTTATAGAATATTCTGTCTTTTATTAGGTTGTTACCTTCACAATGAAGAGATACAGAGATTCATTTACCATATACCTCATTACTCAGATTTCATAAGATATCTGAAATAGACCTTGTGAAATGGGGATAGATAGTAAAATAAACAAGCTAGAGTCGCTGAAGAGATGGCTTAGCATCAGTTAAGGGTGTTTGCTGTTTGTTGTTCTTCTAGAGGGCCAGAATTGAGTCTCTAACATCCGTATCTGGAATCTTAGAACCTCCTATAACTCTAGCTTTAGGTTAATTCTGATGCTCCTCTGGGTACTATATTTATGTACACTTGTGCATACATAAACATATACAGTAAACTATTGAAAATAGATGTGTGATGAATTATATTAATCGGAGACACTTTTAAAGAGGATCTACAGGGAGGTGTGTGTATGTTAAGGTAATAGAGGGGTCCTCCAGATTCCTTGGGTAAGGAAGCCTGTTGACTTGAGATCTGTTCTTATCATTCACACTTGAAGCATAATGCCTGTTCATGCACAAACACAATAAAAAAAATCTTTAGTAAAAAGTAAAAAAGTAGGAGGTGCTAGAGAGGAGATGACTCAGTGTCATCTTGTAAGACTTGATTCAATAGGACACCAGCAGAAATTGGCCTTTGGTTTTGTTCAGTGTGCTGGACCATGCCCTCTTAAGATGTACACAAAAAGGGAAACTTTTAGAGTCTAAGAAATGAAGATAGCACTTTACAAATTGTTAGGGATAAAGACAAGTAATTGCTGTTTAACATAAAATCAGTATTCATTCACTCACTCACTCACTAACTCATTCATGACAGAGTTCCTTTGTGTAGCAACCGTAAATGTCCTAGAACTTGGTCTGTAGGCCAGGCTGGCCCTCAAGTCTTGGTCCCCCCGCATCTGCCTCCTGAGTGCTGGGATTAAAGGTGTGGTCCACCATATTAGTTATTAGTATTTAATTAAGGACAGTTTTCTGTGGGTAAAGGAAGATCCTTTTTACATATGCCTGTTATTTCATAATCAAAGAAGTGACCATATTCTAGTATACATAGTGAAATGTCTAGTGGATGGATGGTAAGTTCAGGGCCTTAATCTCAAATGCTAACTAAGTAATTTGGTATCAAATATACTTTTCCAGATATCTTATGAAACATATCATTGTGACCTTTTATTTTTGTTTAAAACCTAAAGAAGTGAGCTGTATTGTTTTGGTGGTTGGAGCCTAAAATAAGAAAAGGGTTTTTCATAGTCTTAATACTCAAATTCTTGAATATTTTAGTCTGTATGTAATAAAAGTAATATTTTGATACTTCCTTTAGAAGACAATTAGAGATTATTAAAGTAATATATAAGTATCAGAAATTATTCTAGGTTGGGATTAATGAAATTACATTTCTGACTTGATATATATAACATAACGTATTTGAAAATTCACATTGCATCTTAGTCTTTTACTCAGTTTTAGATGAGGAAATTCTTGTTGCACAGACTTCAACTTGTCTAAGATCAGTTATTGAAGAAATGGCATTGAACTAAGGCAGTGGTTCTGGCCCTCTGTTTTTCTGTTACAGACATTTTTAGGTTTTTTAATTTTTTTCTCATAAGACAGTATCAACATCTCCCAGCTTTTTCTAGGTAGCAATAGCACCCACTTACATCCCTAGACATGGTAGGAGTTGGAACGGAGCCATTATTCTTGGTCAGAATTATTGCATAGATTAGCTGCTTGGTTTGTGTTCCTTAAGTCAGAAAAAGATAATTTACTACTCATGCCAGAATAAAAATCATACTCCATCAAGTCAGATGGTGGTGGTGCACACCTTTAATCCCAGCATGTGGGAGGCAGAGGCAGGTGGATCTCTGAGTTTGAGGCCAACATGGTCTACAGAGTGAAATCTGGATCAGCTAGGGGGGGTACACAGAGAAGAAATCCAATCTTGAAGGAAAAAAAACCAATAAAAAATAGCAACGAAAAGTATAGACCATCAAAAAAGGTCAGTCTGAAAACCTTTTGTGTCAGAATAGTGTTTGTTTTTTGTTTATTTAAGATTTATTTATTATGTACACAGTGTTCAGCCTCCATGTATGCCTGCGTGCCAGAAGAGGGCGCCAGATCTGAATACAGATGGTTGTGAGCCACCATGTGGTTGCTGGGAATTGAATCAGGACCTCAGGAAGAGCAGTTAGTGCTCTTAACCTCTGAGCCATCTCTCCAGCCCCTAGAATAGTGTTTTTTATTTGTTTATTGTTGGAATAGGAAAATGATGTATTTTTATGAATTGAGTATTAAAAGGGAAATTATTTCTGGAGTTGGTGAGGTAACCGAGCAAGTAAGTTGCTAGCTGTCAAGTTTTGCAAATCAAGTTTTGTCCCAGGAATCCATCCACTGGTGGAAGGAGAGAATCAACCATCTCCCAAAAATTGTTTTCTGACTTGGTAGAAGTTTGAGTCATGGCATACTCATGTTTCCCCTTCTCCCAGAATAAATAAATAAATAAATATGAAAGTAAATTATTTTACAGGGAAATTTTTTTATATGGTTTTTGGTATTGTCGAGCTCAGGTTGATAATACATACATCTAAGTTGTAAGTAAATATGCTCTGGTGTTTGAATGAATTAGACTATTAAAGAGTTTTAACTTGGGTTTCTTTTTTTAAGGGTTTTACTTTTTATTCATGGTATTAATGAGTATATGTACATTACATAACAAAGGCCCATGGAGGTCCGAAAGAGGGTGTTGGATCCTCTGGGAGTGTGAGTTGCCATGTCTGAGAATCCACCCAGGTCCTCTGCAAGAGCAGCAAATACCCTTAACCTCTGACCCATCTCTCCAGACCCAACATGAGCTCCTTTTGTGATTGCTTTTTATCATTCTTTTGAAGCTGTAATTTTATGCTTTTGTTGTTAAGAGGTATCTTTTTCTCATGAAATGTCTGCTTCTCTTGTTTGGATAAAACAATAAGCAATACTAGTGATTTTGGAAGGGTATCCTATCCTTTCGAATAGGATATTTACTCTTAGTATGAATAGCTGGTTTTCCTAAAGTTGAGTGTTTATGTGTGCAATGAAAAATGTTAGGAAATAATGAAGAGGTTTTTTCTTTCTTTATTGCTTTCTTAAGGATGTATCTCTGTTACACATTGATACTTTCTTGTTTGTCATACTAATTTTATTCTACAGTGGTATAAGAGAAGCACTGTGTTTCTTGTTAAGTTTAACGGAGCAAATTTTGCTTTTTGTTTTTCAAGACAGGGTTTCTCTGTGGGTTTGGAGCCTGTCCTGGAATTTGCTCTGTAGACCATGCTAGTCTCCAACTCAAAGAGATCCGCCTGCCTCTGCCTCCCGAGTGCTCGGATTAAAGGTGTGCGCCACCACCGCCTGGCTGCAAATTTTGCTTTCTAAGTTTACTGAGGTTCAAATGATTTGTTTTAAGAACAGAAAAAATTGGGGCTAGAGAGATGGCTCAGAGGTTAAGATTACTGGCTGCTCTTTCAGAGGTCCTGAGTTCAATGACTCACAAATGGTGACTCACAACCATCTAACCATCTATAATGAGATCTGGTCCCCTTTTTCTGGTGTGCAGGCAGAACACTGTGTACATAATAAAGGAAGATTTGAAGATTTGAAATGTCCATTTTGCTGACAAAAAATTTGGTCATTTGCTTGTCTTAACTTGGCATTTCCTTTTTATTTGATAATAAATGGAGTAATAGACATGTAATTGAGAGTGACATTTGAAAGCCTAAGCAGTTTGTAAAAATTCTGTTAGAGGAATTTATATCCTTGTAAAATCATGAAGGACAAACTAGATAATAACTAGATATCTCTAGATAACTAGAGAGTTGTGATATATTGGGATGACTGCTTTTATCCTGGTCTTGATTATTACTGCTAAGAACTTAGCATAGTGCAAATAATTCTGTATTAAAGTCTTAAAACAGACTTTGGATTGTTACAA
>LOJH01001048.1:0-20000 GCA_001685095.1 Ellobius talpinus | reverse complement strand
GGCTGTATAGGAGCATATTCTATTGCAGAAGACCTTCCTATGAAGATCATGGAATCAAATACGGGACATTGAACTAATACTTGGACTTTGATATGAATTTCTTTAACAATTTTCTCTGCAGTGCAAGTTATTAAACTAAAGCTACTCTATTTTCCAAATGTGTTCCAACAAAAATCCTTCATAACTTCTAGCATGGTATCTTAATAAAGAATAAAGTTCTTCTCTTTAAAAAATCTGCTTTAAGTAGATTTTTCCCCTCTTTTTAATTAAGGATCTCAGCAGTGGTATTCTGAAATATTCTCTTGAATTTGTGCATTTAAATTTTATTGCAGTGATATAGATGAATGCCACTGTTGGTACCCTTAAATTTTATTTCTGCTCACCAAGGTTAATCATGATTGTCTATATCTTTTTTATAGTAATCACTTTTGAATTGTGTTCAGATGCAGTTTCAGGTGTAATCATCAGAGCTGGTTAGTCAGGCATTCCAGATAGTGGTTCTTTTCAGAACCTTTTTTAAAGGGTTGGTTAACTACCTCAGTAGCAGAGGATTGAACTATACCCTGTCTGTACTGTACATAGAAAAATCTTTGTAGATAAAAGCAAGGCTTGTTAAATATGATATGAGGGTAAGATTTTAATAAACCAAATGTAACATTCTTAGTTGCCTTTAGTTTCAGAGGCTTGTAAGACTTCCTCATGACCATCATAACAGGCCTTGCTTTTGTCGTATTTTGTGGCTGAAAAAGCAGCCTTGCTTCTTCAGATATGTAGTTATTTGGATGTATAATAGTTTAGCAAGATGTTACTTTTGTAAGACATCAGATGTTCAAAAAAGTGCATCCGAACTTGTACTAAATACTGCAGTGTCCCTTTATAAAAAGTCAGACTAAAACTGACAGTTGTACAGCAAAGCCTGACATTTGGATATTTTGAAGTTTTTTCATAAATCATAGAAATTAGTATATGGCTGTAGTTTAGCTTTTTAGGTAAAAGGTATGTTTCATTAGTGCATTTGTTACTGCTGATCACTATAAAAATGTGAATCAGCTTTCCATTTCTTATGCAGGTCATGATAACTTGTAGAGTAGAGTACAATCATTTGTGCTATGTTTTTAATTTTCTAAAGCACCTTGATGACAGTGAGTGTTCAGTGGTGAAGCATCCTCTATTGAATCACCCTCAAAAGTTTTTTGCCAAGTCCTAACTAAGTTGATAGCTTAAAGTCGAAAGTGAAATTATAGTTTAAGTAGGACTTGGTATAAAGAAATACCTTCCCCAAAGGGATACTGCAGTTATATCACATAACCAATAGGCACCACGATGAAGATCAGAGCTTATACCTAATTAAGGTTTTATACACACCAGTTTCCCAGTAAATGCAAATTTAACAAGAAAATTAGACATGTCATATGTTCAAAATGCTCATGGCAAACAATCATTTTGCATTCCTGCAAATAAAATTGTTTTATACTGTAAGCTGGAGGCGAGTGTAACTTATTTTTGTAATAAAGTTTTTATTTTTTTTATGTGTCATTAATATAAATGTGTGTTAGTATAGAAAATCTTCTGGTTTAAAAACTTAGAGTTGCACACAATTTCAGTATGTTCATTTGTACTTAACATAATTTTAGAATAGTGGTTGCCAATAGCCTGTATGTTTCCCATTAATTGGTTTTATTTTTCTTTCCTTTTTTGTTACCTTAATAAACCATTTTAGTATGTTGTATGTCAGTTACTGGGATAGCTGGGGCATAGAGTGTAATTTAAAATTTGTCAATAAGTATTCATTGGAATATATGTAAATGTGCCTTGCCGGTTGTTGAAACTTACAAAATGAGTATGGGGTGACAAAAATTTGTTCCTGGTGCTTAATGAAACTTTCTTCCACTGATTTTATATATTACCCTGTGCTTTTTAAAAGTACATCTCTCAAATCTTAGTGTAAGTTTGAGGGCTACACAAAACATGTACATTTCATACATAGTAAGTATACAAGGTTATGGAAAGAGGTTCAATTAAATGTAGCCTTCAGCAAAATCAAATCTCAGTGTAATCCTTGGTGCTGGCAATTCCCAGGTCCAAGGAGTAAAATGATCCCATTTAAGAGGTCATTGCCATGCCTATTGGCACTTAACTGTCATACCATTTTTAACGGACACTGTCAAGGTCTTTTAGTTAATTCTTGGATTTTTTTGTTGGGAAGCTAGAACAGTTTTGTTTGACTTAACTGCGTTGTCAAAGTTGAAAGATGAACACTTTTGTGAGTTCACAAATGTGTTCTTTAATAAAACATTGAAGTGTGGAGCTCTGTGGGTCTCTAAGACTTGGCTTTTTTAATTTGGGGACATGGGAGGGAAAACTGATTAAAAAGAAATTGTAAAGAATTAATGGTTATACTTAAGGGTAATGTAAACAGTGGTGATAAAATATAGACTCAAGTGAAAATACTTGACAGTGTTCATTTTAATGACTTTGAATTTAAGCCATTATAATTACTTTTAAAATTAATATCATTTGCACTGTTCTGATAATGGGTGCAGTTTTTGAGCAATATAATCAGAGCTAAATATGCATGTAGTGATTAGTGATGTGAACAATTAAGTTCTGAGAAGAAATACTAACCATGGTATTTTCAAACTTAAATTTCTGTAGTAAAATCAGTAACAAACTCTTAAAAGAAATCAAGAAAAACAGGCAATGCATATAAACATAATTTTGAATGTTGTGTGGCCTATAAAGCAATAATGCAATTTATATGGAATGTCATGGGATATGAGAAATGGAAATGCAAAAATAACTAATCCTTTAGTAAAAATGTCAACATGTTAAAAGGGGGAATGTTAACTAATGTAGGTTTTTGCGTTTGTGATTTGTTTCTGGGTTCTTGGCTTTGACAGCTTCAAAGAATGGACAGATGACAAGTTAAATTTTGTATATATTGTCAAGGAAAGGGTCTTTAATAGTCAAGTCCCTTCCTTGAGATAAAAAATATTATCCTTAAACAATTTTGATTGTTGAAAAGTTACCTAACCAAAACAGACGCAAGATTTTGTTTCTGCAGACTACTTGGCAATCAAAAGTGTTCATAAACTTAGTTTATCAGTTTTTAGGAAGTTACTTTGTGAGAAAGTTGTGCTAATTATAATCTTCCCAAGCATGCTTTTTTGTGCAAGATTTTTAGTCATTACAATTGAATCACATGTTAAAAATTGAGAATTGAATTGCACAAAAGGAATCGTGTTCACTATGGCACATAACAGCATCATGAGAAACTTACTGATTATTGCAGAACTTTTACTATTTGATGCAAATCTGATTAGACAAAAGTATAAGCATTTTTCATAATAGATTAGGAATGTTACAAATGGATTGATGGGGTGATATGAACTATATGCTTGTATATAAGATATTTGAAAAGATGTATTTAGTATTAGGATGAACATCAAACCACATGGGAAAATTAGCTTTTAGTACAGCTTTTTTGGAATTACTTGGTCAGAAACAGCAAATACATATTTGATATAATTACTGTTTGATGGGAGAAATTAATATATAGAAGGGCTTCATGCATTACAAAAAGGTAGTCAATCCTAGAGTAAATGGTTACTCAGGTTCCTAACACTCCAATAATACCATCCAAGACTGTTTTCTCCCCAGTTATACATAACAAGAATAGGAATTCAACAGTGGGTATAAAGTTCACAAATAAACAACTTACTTTAACAATACATGCAACAGACTTCTTGGGATGATTTTTATGGTGTAGTATTTACTTAGTAATCTTACCACTCTATAGGGCATGCCACTAAAGATGCTAATTATGAACCAAGGCTCACACAGGCATTTTTAAAAAACTGAGCCATGTATTGATGGACTTTTGGAGTCTGTCACTTTTTAAAAGTTCTTAAAACATAGACCATATTAGCACCACAGTCTGCCTTCAATAATATACCTAAAATGTTTTTCAGGACCAGAAGCATTCAGTTGGACAACCATTTTTGCAAATGCAAATCAGTTTTACTCTGGGTCAAAGGTTAAGTTTTTAATATTAACAGTAGTCTGGTAAACATTTAGAAGTCTGACATTGAGAAACAAAAGCTTGTACCTGAGTATTTTAATTAAAAAATTAGATTTTAGCTTATTTAAATTCTTTTACATTTATTTATCCATAGAATTTATATTTATTTCATTCCTTTTGTCTCACAGAAAGCTGTCTGCAGGCTTTTTGATTTGGATTAGATTTGTGAAGTACTGTCTTTTGCCAAAAACCTCATATTACTTGTTTTTTTCCCAACGTAGTGGGTTTGTGCTTGTTTGGAGATCAGTTCAAAAACTATCTGTACTATCTGTACTGCCTCTGATGTTAAGATTTTATGTATAGCATAAGGAAGCTAGCTCTGACTATATTTTCCTAAGAATAAAGACCTATTTTTGTAGCATGTCTTAGGATCTCCAGGAGTCCAAGAATTATTGTGGGTGTCCTCTACTTCATTTTCACTCAACACCTTTTTAATAGACACTTGGAATCTTTAGTGCTCTGTCGCGTTTTGATCATGATACATTCAAAATAACTAGGAAATGGTAAAAACAAATTCCCCACATAACTCTAATTGCAAGTTACATGACTGGGAGATGTATAGAATAAATGTTTTTGCGCTGGTCTTCATTTAATTTTAAGTTATGGAACTATGTGGTCACATATGCCAATAGATTTATGAACTCCATAATTTGTTTTGGGAACATGCTTCACCATGTAGTGTTCTTCTATTCTCCAGTTTTATTTCTGGCAAATAAAATTTCTTTGAAGATTGGAAAATGAGATTGAAGTACCAAATAATTCAGGAGAGGGGATGAAGAAAATGATCTCTTGATAAAATTTGCATTTAGATTACTACAAATGAGTTTATCTGAATGAACTCTGCTCCATTGCATATAAAGTCAGTGACCACGTACAGGACTTGTAAGTATATTCTGGCTCCTGGTTCCAGGCTAAAGTTGGAGGTGGGGCTAGGAAGGAGATGGGCTGGTATGAAATACTTTAGGGATCCTCACTACTTGATTGAAATAGTTTCTGTTGTATCTGCTCAAGTTGATATTTATTAGTATCATTTCAAGACTTAGGAGTGGGGAATGCCTGGTAAATCACTTTGGAAGCCATTTAAAGATTAGTGTCTTCAAATGTAAGAAACATTCTGAAATGTATTTCTCACAATAAATTTAGTTGTGATAAAAAATAGGGTCACTATAGAAGTTGCTTTTTACAAGCTTAAATGACGTAGTCTGTGTTACAGTTTAAACCCAATTTCTGATTAGAGAATTACAAAGGTTATAGTAATTTCATGTCTTCTAATTCCTTAAACTATTCTGAAAGGATGGTTATGATGAAATTTCAACTTGGAAAGAAGTTATGTCAGTTTTAGCCTTTCCAGAGAAAGGGGTCAAAAGGATTGGGTAGACGAGCTATTTCTGTAGATTACTGGGTAAAATAAGACTTGATAATAGTAATGCAAGATTTATGGAAAAGTTCCAGATTCTGTATGACACCCCACTGAAGTCCTGATACTCCTCTTGTGTTGGGGATCATTTAATGGTGCTAACTTTAAAATGAGATGAAATTTGAGTAGATATGGCATTCATGAAATACAGGTACTATACTATTTGAAAGGCAAATTTCCCAAACCTGGATGCATATATATCATTAATTAAAACCGAAAGAACATCAGTATTGATACTTGTTATAGAAGAGCCAGCTGTACCTGATAGTGCATTTTATAGTCACAGCTAGTCAGGAGATTGAGGCAGAAGCTTGAAGAGGTAGGAATTTCATTTGTAATTGTTCAACTTATATGCCATGACAAATTAGAAAAGTATATGAATTACTTGTTCTCATTTAGTTTGAATGTCCCTCGGGACAAAAACAAAAGAGAACAAAAATAAGCAATACAGTAAAGTTTATGTTTATATCTGTACATTAAACTTTTTAACTTCTGTTCTACAGTTAACGTGTATGTAGTATATTAAAGTTTTGGGGAAAAGAATTCACTTTGCTCTTTTCATCTTGAAGGTATAAAAAAGTTTTTGGGAATGTTTCAGGATTAAGGACAAATGCAAGTCCTTTAGACTTTTACTTTTCATGTTCCTTTTTTAAAAATTATACAAATTCTAGTGAACCTCGGGTTTGTGAAAATCCATTTGGCATTTAGGAGCGTCAAGTAAAGGGGACAGAAGATAGTATAATTATTCAGTTTCTGTGGCATACTGCTTTTTTGATCAGTTTGCTTGAGTTACCTAGTTATGATGATGTTTATTTTTTATCTTTTAGAATGGAAGCTCTTTGAGGGCAGGGCATGTGAGTAATGGTGTTATGCAGGCAGCTCAAAAACAGTCATGAGCACTTTTCAGTTCGTAGACGCTCAGGTAATTGGCTGTATTGTTTAATTCATTTAGAATCTTTTTATATGCTAACTGCTGCCATTCTAGTAAATTAAGGTTGTGAAGTTCCATGATTAAATTTTTAATACGTTTTTTAAAAAATCGCATTGCTATTTTCAGGGTCAGATGCAGTACGATTTAAATGCTTTATGTGTTTTATAAGTTTTCAAATACTTGTGTGGAAGTCACTATTTACATTTTCCTAATTTGAAATTGGAAGATGAAAGAATGCTTTTAAGTCATCATTAGCAGTGATCTCCAAATTCAGCCTATCAGTTTTCCTTTGATAATGTTTAATTTAAGTGTATGGCGCTAAGGAAAACCCTTTGTTTGTTTATAAATAGTGGTACTTAAAGATTGAGTTGAAAGCTTTTAGTTAGGATATCTATAAAGTCCTTTAGTTAGGATATCTATAAAGTTTGAATGAGAGGGTAATTAAAGTTTTGAAATCTCTGATTTTTAACAGTATCTACAGTACTAGACTTAAATATGACTTGGTAAAAAATTCTACATGAAAAGTCTTTTAATCTACCAGTTGGCAGTTAGATCAGGAAATAAAAGTTTTTAGTTTTGAGTCAAGATGGTATTCATGTTTATTTTATTTTATTTTGTAGTTGACAGTTAACTTAAATAATACTGTTTTGGTACTGAAGATGTCATTCAGGACCTTACATATATGAAGCCTGCACTCGGTATCCACCAATGCTGATAATAACTTAAACCTTTTTTGGGGGGGAAGCTCTAAAATAGCACAGGCTATGAAATACAGAAGTCTTCTAAGCACACTCCCATCTCTCGCAATTCTAGTAGTAACATTTAACCTCAGTGTTTTTGTCTTTAGGACAAGGTTTCTCTGTAGCTCTGGTTTCCCTTGAACTGACTGGCCTTAAAATCAGATCCACCTGCTTCTGTCTTCTAGGTGTTGGGATCACCATGCCTGTTTTGTTTTTTTTAAACCTTTTAATGTGTCTAAGCAGTGTTTCCTTTTTTCAAGAATTTGACTTGTGTTATCTATACTTTTTACCTTTATTGCTAGAAAAACATGAGTCAAGCTTAAAAGCACATATCTGTGTTGTCAGCACTCGGCTGAGACAGGATTGTATTAACACCACTCTGGATGATATGGTTAGACACAAAAAACAAATGTAAAACAGCATAGAATATTTTTACTTCATCTCCTAATTATTGTTAATTTTTCTGTCAGTTGTTGACACTGATATGTTTACTTTGTAGACTGAAGATACCTTAAACAGTATAGTACATAATGTACATTTCTGCTATGCCAAAATGGGTCCTTTGGAGGGCAAAACTCAGACAAAATGAATTCCCTTAATATGCATTATCATTTGTTTAGATAGATGCCATAGCTAACCAACTATGACTTAAGTTTTTTATCCCTAGTTACCTTTGTTAAGATAATTTTACTACCTTTTCACTTCTTACTTGCTTAATGCTTTGTGAGGTTGTTTTTTACTGTTCTGCTGAGTTACATAGCTTGTGCTTGAGTTCCATTTGAATTTGTTTTCAGGTAGGTATTTTGTGAAAAGTTTTATGATCTATAAACACTCTTGGTACCCTTGCTCTTGTTTGATACGTGGAGATAATTTTTTTTCTCAGCACCTCCGAGTTACTTAGTTTAATTTTTTGTAAGTAGTTTTGCTCAGACTCCCCAACCTCCTTCAGGATTCATGTATAGGTCATAAATTAACTCCTCTCCTACCCTCTTTTTGAAACAGTCTTGACTCCTGTTGGCTTATTTTGCTTTCAACATCAAGTGTTGAGTGTGGTACTGAGAGTTTTCATATACATACCCTACCCACACACCCATACCCACCCACTCTGTTTTTGTTTGAGATAATGCTGCTGGTCAAGAACTCAAGATCTTTCTGCCTCTCCCCCTCCTGATTGCTGGGATTAAAGCTGAGTGCCACCATGCCTGGCCTGTACCTTTGTTTTTATTTTTATTTTTTTAGTAGAGTCAAGTTTATTAAAATATCATGATTCAGCTTATAAGCATGAACATTAAGATACAGGTGCTCTGAAAGTAAGATAATGTAGACTGCAGATGGAGATTTCAAAGGGAGCCACTTGTAATTTTTTGGTTCTTTTAATTTTAATTGAACTTAGTCTTAACGGACTTAGACTTGTGTTTTAACCTTCCCTATTACACAGTAACATTTTGTATTAATTAAATAACTTCTGTGCATGTTTTGACATTAAATTTGTTTTTAATCGCATTGTCCAGATTAGCCTTTTACTTTAAATTATAAGAGGGGCCTAATTGTTTAAATCAGACCATAGTAACAATTCACAGGTTCTGATTCACCACTGATCAAGACTTAAGGTCTGCGGTGGGTCCCTTCTCTTGTGATGAGGTCACCACCTTGAACTTTTTACAGATACGTAATTGACATAGCACACTCAGCTGTGGACTTCTGGACTGAAGCATTGATTAATCTTAAATGGGGAGAATTTTGACTTGATAATATCCATCCAGTAAGTTGAAAAAGTCCACATGTACTTGCCTTTTCCTTTTTCTTTCTTTTTACTTTTGTTTCTTTGTTTATGGTCTTTTGAGACAGGATTTTTTTCTATATCTTTGGAACCTTACTGTAGCTTGTTCTGATACCAGTCTGGCATCAAACTCACAGAGATCCATCCACCTGTCTCTGCCTCCCGAGTGCTGGGATTAAAGGCGTGCGCCACCACCACCTGAGCTACATGTTTATTTTATACTTTTGTTTGATGTTTCTTAATTTATATTTATGAAAGACATATTGATAACATCTGTTATCTATCCACTGAGATAGCCAACTTCAAATCCTTTGAGAGAAAAAATGACTATTCATGTTTTATTTTCCAATTAGGAACAGAGAAAGTAAGAATAACACATAGGGAGTCATGAATATTTATGCAGTATTCACTTTGAGATAGGACATAAATAGACCTTGAAAGTGGTTCTACATCTGTCACACCAATTTTGTCTCTTGTCTCTTTTGCAAACCAAGAGGTCTTGCCCATTGGTTCGCTTGGGACATGCGCTTGTGTATATATATATAGTCCAGTAAGTACAAAGTTTGTGGGAGCTTCAGTTCTTCAGCTTTTGCAGGAAGAAATACTTTGTTTTCTGAGAAGCTTACTTTAAATGCTGAATATTAAAATAGAAATGACTAGTAAGTACATTATGGGGAACATGACTAGATTTATTAAGATAATGGCATCTTACTAGCACTTAATAGTTATGATTTACAGTACTAGGGAGAGAATCGCATGCTGACAAATGTAGAGGCTGGTAGATCAGGTGACCAGCCTAATTTGCTGAGCAAGTTTCAGGACAGCTATTACCATACAGAGAATCTGTCTTGAAACCAAAAATAAAGTACTCCGGAGAAATCGTGGTGCACTCCTATAATCCTAATACCTGGGAGGTAGAGGTTAACCCGGGCTGCATTGAAAAGAAATATGTAGTTAAAACCAGTACTTAGAATGTTTAAATATATTCTAAAGAACATTTTGCTACACAAATTGACACTTCACTGGGCAAAGCAGATCATTTTGAAGTGTCTAGATTTAAGACCAAAGGTTCAGGACTGCATTTTAGCATAGGGTTTTCGAATGTTTAGGAAACCACTGAGAGTTGTTTCTTCCTTTACATTTTGTAGCTTTCATATTTTAGGTAATGAGGCTTCAGTTTTTTACTACTGTGGGTAGCTTTTTGATTTGATATTTTGGGATTTGATGAGTGCTGTTGATGAGTGTCTTCTGTCGAATGTACTTGTTATTACTGCTTTTAAGTGATTAAAAGAGTAATCTCTTTAACTTTTTTTAATGAACATTTTTAGGTTATTCTTGGAGCTTCCAGATCATTAAATTAGGTAGGCTTAAATTAGTTAGCATTATAATATTAAATACTGATTTTTTTCTGAATTAAGATCTTTACTAAAAATCTGTTTAGTTTTTAATGCTGATTACTCATACTTCCACATAATTCACTTAGTTCAGTCTGTATATGTACATGTACCAGGAAACTTAAGAGGACACTCATACTTGGTAGACCTAGGTATTTGAGTTAAAATTGTCGGATACCTGACACTTAACCTTATATTCGTCAGAATTTACATTCTGGTGACTGATTTCTCACACATACTGACAAAGTATAGGTTGTTAAAGCAAAAATACTGGGCTGCTTCTAAATAGAGTTTCATTGAGTTAAGTAATTACTAACAACTTCAGTAAAAACAGTAAAACCTTGTAGTCATTGGGACAGTTTAAAACATCTATGTATAGTTATAAACTTAATCCCCAAGCTCGAGTTTTCATGCCTGCTGAAGATAATGTTCTATTAAATCAGTAGTGCAGCATTCCATATTTTATGACGTATAGCTTGCATTTTCATCAAAATTTGCCTGCCTAATCTTCCTTTATGCTTTGTGTGTGTGTGTGTGTGTGAAGTCTATTCATTCTGTAGTAATTTACCAGAATTAACATTTCAGGTACATTATTTTGCTGTTTATTAGTTGCTCTTTGGGGAGTTTTTAAGTAAGGAAGCTAATGCTGAGGGTTTTTTTTAATTACAAGCCACAGCATTAACATAACTCCTAAATTTTTTAAACTGCTATGTTAATATTAGAATGGAGTCGACTTGAGTCATGTAAATGCCAACTAAAATTTTTTTGTGGAAATTATGTATTTTAATCTCTTGTTTATTTCAAGTATCATAAGATTGTAGACAAGTTTCATGAAATACTAAGGCTGAACCTTAATTCATTTTCTTTTTGTCTTTGAGGCAGTCTCACTATACAGCCCTGCTTGTTCTGGATCCCTCTGTTTAGACCAGGCTGTGCTGGGAATCACAAGAGATTTACCTTCCTTTGTTTTGTGAGTGCTGGGAATAAATATGTATCCTAGCACACCTGGCCCAACCTCGTTTACTTATTTGTAATTTGGATATTCCTTAACAAATACAATTTAAACAAAACTTCCAAATTAACATGCCCTGGTTCTCCCCAAAGTATCAGTAACTGTGCACCTTCACACAGAATAAAATGTCTATTGAAACCTCTTATACTTTATAATTTTTGTTGTAACTTTTTACTGGGTTTTCTAGTTTTAGAAGGATGTACATTCAAGTATGTTTTTTTCCCCTCATTGTTTTTATGAACTTTTAACAGATACAAACATGTAACAGATACATCCTAATACAAAACTGGGTATTTGTAAAGGATTTCTTTTAACCTATGTAGTGTTTCCTTGTTATGTCAGTCTTGAGAAATCCGTGCTCCCCCAGAACTTCATAGTTCTCCATTCTCTTCTCACAGCTGTCTTTGTCTTTATCTTTTCTCAATTTTAGTTCCCTAATCATGTCTGTAGCACAGCTTCACATATTTTAATTTCGAGGCTTGTTTGATTTCTGCGTATGTGAATTTGCTAGTAGTTGTTTCTACATATTGAGTACTTTTTTATATTATCATACCCTGTCATATGATATTCTTTGTGACAAATCTGTTAAGTGGATTCCTAAAGAAGAAAAATACAAAAGAAATATCTAGTTTCAGACAATAACACTTTGTAATGTAAAATGTAGACCACTTAATGGTGACTGCAAGTTTTGTAAGTTGACTGCAGCTTACTAGTACTTTTACTATTGTATCAACTTCTTGTCTGCTTTTGGTTAACATTTGAATTAAATTACGTTTATAGTTTTTTCTACATATCTGTCTTTCCAGCATGTGCATGCTCTATCTGTGGAGGTCAGAAGAGGTGACATGCCTTTTGCCCTCAAACTGGAGTTACAGGTGATTTTGAGTTTCCATCTCTGCTGGGAATCTAAGCCTTGTTCTCTGGAAGAGCAGCCAGTGCTCTTAACTGCTGCTGAGCCATCTCTCCAGCCATTTACATTAATGTTTTTCATGTCTCAAGAGTTGTGCCACACTTTAAACTACCTTCTTCAGACAAAATTTGCAGACAGATCAAAACTATCAACATAAGTCTGAGAATCTGACATTGCTTTCTTGGGCAGTTAATTGGGTTTTTCATGTGTGCTGTATATACTGTCTTAACTATTTTTGAACGAAAAAGCACTTTGTAATCCTCAAGGTATCTGAGAGGAAAGCCATAGGTTTTTTTTTTTTTGTTTCTGTGCAGCTTTGGAGTCTGTTCTGGAACTCTCACTTTAGACCAGGGTGGCCTCGAACTCACAGAGATACACTTGTCTCTGCTCTCCTGAGTTCTGGGATTAAAGACATGTGTCACTACAGCCTGACAGGAAAGCCATAGTTTTAAAAACGTGGCAGCATTTTACTTGAGTCTTCAGGACCACTTAAATTATTACTGATACCTGTTAAATTGATGTATTAATTACTACTTTTTTCATGATTTCTTTACGTAGTTACAGAGGGGAAGTTAAAAAACAAAACAGGAATCCGACAACTGGAATTTGTCTAAGACCAATGCATGTAATTTTTAATGTTTACATAGGTTGTGTTTCCAACATCTTGAGGACTTAGTATTTGAAAAGGTCTGTTGTGGAGCGTTGTCGTACATGTCTCAGGTACTGAATCCCCACAGAATCGCTCCATCACTGACTGCTACCATTAGTGATTCTGTAAGTGATGTTAAGGAAGCCTAGCTATTTAGCTTCCAGAAATAACTAAAAGTTGATCATTCATATATATATATATATAATGCACAACTGCAAATAGAAGTAAATGAACTGTTTTCCAAGCATCTGGAAATCAGTTGCAGTCCTGTCTTTTGAGTGTAGGGCATGAGACTTTGATTCACTAATATTTGTATTTTCACAGTCTTTGTTTATTTTAAAGAAGCCCACATCTAAATGGTAACTGTTTTACATTTTCCAGTAGATATTTTTAATGAGTTTTTTTAATCAAAAGTAAACATTCATTAGATTATTTAGTTAAAGCCTTTTTCTGTAGACCTACAATTCAAACACTAATTTTAGAAGAATCTACTAAGTTTTTGTTCTTTTGTGTCAAGGACTTGCTGTCACCCAGTCTAGCCTGGAGCTCATGTAACCAGGATGTTTCTCAAACTCTTGGCAGGGTTTTTTTCTCCTTCCAAGTTTCGGGATTACTGGTGTGAACTGCCACACTTGGTGTATTGTACACTGAAAGCCTAATTGCATGATGCTCTATCAGTGCCATGTCAAAGTGCTTTGCCTCCTGCGCTGCCCCCTCCCCCACTCCCCGGTGGGTTTTCCCCTTTGTCCTAGCTGGTGTAATAAAGCGCCATTAGACCACAATGTCCTCAAATTTGTGGCAGTCCTTTGCCTCCTTAGTACTGGGATTACAGACTACCATTGCACTTTGGCTCAAAGTGCTTTAAATTGCATGGAATACTGAGATGGTAAGAAATGTAAAAATTTCTAAATGTTTTTGTGTTAAATATTTAAACTGCAAAGATAGCTTAAATAGATATCTAAGCATCTGAAGTACAATTAACATTTCATTTTCATGGGAAGTAGCTTTGTTAAGAAATAAATAATACACATTGTTAATCTTGTCACAAGCTTGTGATAATAAGATTATAAGTGCCTTTTTGAACATAGTCTTTTTTTAATAGGTGAGTTGATATATTTTCCATTGCCAGGCAGTTACATTTTCTGAAGTTGTGAATCACACCCAATTCCATAATAGATTTTTAGAAGTAGCTTGTATATCATAAGTTAGAAATAAATCAATAAATGTGAAATATTTAAGCTCTCTGGTGCTAACACTAGATGGCATAGATTTTTGGTTGTGTAGCTTATTTTACCCAGGGAGTATATATTTGAGCCACTGATTCTATAAGGTTGTAGTTCTTTGCTTCTTCCTGATGGAGGTTTACTTCAAGATCACAATAGGAAAGTAACAATTTTGGTGTTGGTGGGGTTTGAAATGGACTTTTACTTTGTAGCTGGCTGTCCTGGAACTCTTGCTCTGTAGATCAGGGTTTCCTCAAACTCAGGTCCAGCTACCTGCCTATTCCTCCTAAGTGCATGCATCACCACCACCTGGTTGAACTTGTTAAACATCTTAGAACTCTAAAAATTACTGCACTTCTCATGAGCATATTAATCTACACTTTAGTTCTTTTAGGACTTGAAGTAAAGTAAATCACCTTTGTATATAAATTTTTGTATTCCGAACTTGATATATAGTGGTAAGTGGTTGGGAGAAAGACGATAAGAATAAAGTTGTAAAAATTCAATAAAAACACTTTAATGATTTGAGACTGAGGAGGGAGGGAGCTGAAAGGAGAGACTACTAGGGTTATCTTCTTATGTGTCCAACGTGTGCACGTGGTGGAACTAACTTGTTAAAGTGGTTTTCATTTAGCATCAGAATTAAGTAAACATGAGCTAGTCATTGTGTTTTTTTGCCTGTAATCCCAGTCCTAGAAGGCTGAGGCAGGAAGATTGCCGGATGTTTAAGGGTGGGTGCTGTCTTTAAGAAAGTATATGTAATGTAAACTGGGACTTAATACTACCTCAAATTCCTGTGTACTTTAGGATATACTGGGAGAGAGAGAAATCAGGCTTCAATTGAGTGAAAACATTAGGTATTTTATTTAGCTTTGCCTAGTGCTTCATTACCTCTGAAATTTAACTGAAAATAAAAACTGCTGTTTGTGCAAGTATCTTCCCAGAGGCTTTCCTAGATCTTGACCCATTAAAAATTGCCCCATTACTTGTTCTTTAGGGAAACAACAACAAACTATTATAGCCTTTAAATCTTCCCTGTATTATTTATACATTACATTTTTGTGTGTCTTGTCTCCCTCACTAGATTGTAAGCCTTTGGAGGTCAGAAACTCAACTAAACTCATTGTATCTTCACCAACCACATCTAGCACAGTGCCTTACACTTACTTTCTATTCAATAAATATTCATTAAAATAATGGACATACTATTGAAGTTTGATGTCTATGGGCCTTTAGATGGATTATTATACTTTCTAAGCACACCTCTAACACACATAGTTGCATGATTTATCAAAAATGCGCAATCGCTGAGTGTTGGTGCCTCATTCATGTAATCCTAGCACTTGAGGCTGAGGCAGGGTGATTGACCAGCTGGGCTAGGGCTACAATGTGAGACCATGTTTCAAAAATATTGTAGTGGGCTTTTGCAGCTTATTGTAATAGTCCAGGCCATTATACTAAGATTCAGGCTGCAGTTATTTCGAATTTTCTAATAAAAACCATTGTTGACTAGAGTTATGGGTCTCTGGTTAAGAGCACTGGCTACTCTTCCAGAGGTCCTGAGTTCAATTGCCAGCACCTGCATGGTAGCTCACAACCATCCATATTGAGTTATGGTGCCCTCTTCTGGCTTGCAGGAATTCATGCAGGCAGAACACTATACATAATCTTAAAAAAACACTTTCTAAATTCTGTGCTTTAAAACAGTCTGTTTTGTATTTTACACTTAGAGTACACATTTCATGTGTTCTCATGTATGTGGCCAGATACCACCAAAATAGACTGCTTAGAATTGCGGAAGGGGGAGATAAGCGTTTTCAGAGATTTCATGTTTTCGTCTAGACCAGTGGTATAAATCTTCATGTTCTGAAGTCCAAAACAAACTTACTGTATTAATGTACAAACGTATTAATAAGCACTCTTCACCCAGTTTAATCTTTACACATTAAATCCATTATAGAGATGAGATGCAGGTACTGAAGTACATCAGTTAACTGTTAAGTAACTTATGCAAGACATTTCTGTAGCTGCACTAGGGAGCTTAACATTTAATAGAGAATTGCAATGATATTCCATGGACATGAGTGTAAGGTGAATAGTAGTAGACTTAAGGTTGAAGACATTTAATAAAGGTTAATTTTCTTGGATGTGTACTTTAAAGAATCTTTTCAGGCAAAAGTATTTAGCTCAGTTGTGTACCGATTGCCATGTTTGAGGGAAAGTTTTCACTTTTCTATTTTAAAGCCAATATAGAAAATTGCCTAGTTCATTCTAATTGCTCCTGCAAAGTAATTAGAAAAACAAATGTTGGGAAGGTGTCTAATTTGAACAGAACTGAAAATTTTTGTTTAAAGTACATGCTGGCTCTTGGTAAAATTAATTCCAGAATAAGCTTTGGAAGCAAACATTTAAAACACACTACATCTTGCCAGATAAGTTATTAACCAGTTCGAATTAGATTCACATTAATCACTTATGAGCTGTTTCTGTTTTGGTACTATCCCTAGTGTGGTTCTATAAAAACACGGATTAATTTGCAGTGCTGGCTATTAAACCCTCTATATTTAACAAACCCTGGCCCTTGTCTTTTGGTTTGAGACGGGGTCGTTGCTATGTGGTCTAGGCTGGCCTCAGACAAGTGATATCCTTGCTTTAAGTGCTAAAATTGCAGATCTACCATCATGCCTTCCTAAGGATTTACAGTGTAAAGTTACAAACGTGAAATTAAGTTAAATATTACCTCGAGACAAGTTTTAAGCTTTACATAAGTTTCTAATAATTTAAAAAAAATGATGGTGACAGTGAGACCTCTTCGACTGAAAATGTTAACAAGTATTTTCAGTTATTTGATGTCCTTCGACCCATAAATTGTATGTTAATTTTGAATGTCCGGAAGACATTAGGAAAACGTGTAAATTTAAGGACAAGGGTATCAATGAAATTTTAATGATTAGCAGTAATGGGAAGAAAGGATGGCACATTCTGAAAAGGGAAGTCACTAAGGATGACCCACCCTTTCACAATATTAGAAAATACTGATGAAGCTGCACACACACTTTAAAAGCATATAAGGAGTTTGTTTCCTTGCTTTGAATGATTAACATTCTAGGGAAGAGAAGTGACAGTTTGCATGATGGCACGTGCCAGCAGCATTAGACGCATAAAATCTTGGTTTTCATCAGAATGATCCCAAGCAGCATCTTTGTCCCAGCAATGAGACTACACCGTAGTTGAAGCTGGAATACCTACGCTATGAGAATGTGTATAAGTTAAAATTAAGTGCTTCTCAAATTTTGGCTACAGCGAAATACGAACATTAAAATTTAGAATGATATTCTAAAAGGGAATATCTAGTTTGTCAACCTGGCTTTCTCATAAGGGGGTTTGTCACTAAGCCCACCAAGCGAGGTTACTCGGGCTCCACCTTGTTAGTGACATGGCTAAGATATTGGTTTTCTGGAGTGGGTGGCAACCAGGTGGGATATTTCTCCATTTGATAATCTCCAGCTTGATCCCCCTATAAAAAAACAACTCGAAGGCGTCCTTCGCTCCTTTTTCTTAGGTGGGGCTACGAGAATCTGAAAGGGTGGGGTGGCAGGGTACGGTACACGGACTACACTTCCCCAGAGCGTTTCGGAGCCGCACTTGGGTACGGTGCATAGGTAACTTTCCTCCAGTCTTCCGTAATCCTGCCTGTCTCGACGTGCTAGGTTTCCCTGAACTTCCGGATAAGGTCAGTGGGTGACCAGGCCAGAATGTCTCGGTTCGAGCATTTCCCGGGTCCTCCCGCAGGGTGGCGGCGGTGGACCTACTGCGGTCTTGCGTGTGAGGGGGCGGAGGCTGCGCATGCGCGGCGAGGGCCTCGGGGGTGGGGCCTGTTGCGGCTGCGGCTAGCTGTGGAGCTGGGTGGTGGCAGGTTATGTGGATCCGCCGCCGGGCGGTGGGGGTGTCGTCTGCCTCGGCCTCTGAGGGCAGCACGTCCTCCGCTGGATGGACTGAGATGGGTTCTTGGGTGCGGATGATCGGAGGGAGGCTGAAGCAGCGGCTGCGGCTGGACGTGGGGCGCGAAATCTGCCGCCAGTACCCGCTGTTCTGCTTCCTGCTGCTCTGCCTCAGCGTCGCCTCGCTGCTCCTCAACAGGTACCTGCTTCGGCCCCGCGGAGGCCGCTGGGGAGCCCGCGGGCTGTGCTGGCAGCGAGCGAGAGCGAACTCCGCACAGTCGCCTCGGGAGGGACGACCGAGGTCGCGGCCGGATATAGGGGCGGGGGACGGGCACGGGCCGACTGCCCGTGGGCCGGGCATCCTCTGAGGTTACCTAGCTCTGAACCTTTATTTTCTTACCATTTCTCAGAATTTTGGCCTTTGTCGTCTATTTTTCATAACCGAAATATGTATATCCACCTCATTTCGAGACGGTAAAGGCGAGTCAGTCACTGGAGGGAGGACGGTTTAAGGTTCTGTCGCAGTCTCAGGCGGAACCCTTCTCTCTCGCACTAGTATATACACACTCGCGGGCACACCTTGGTAGCCACGGCAGTTTCTCGCAGTTTCGTCTGTTTCAAAGATTGACCCGAAATCAAAAAGCAAAATAGTACCCCATCACATTTCTACAAAATTCCTGTTTCTCTATTTTTTAAGAGTTGAAATATTATGAAAAGCTAAAATGATTAAATTGAAATTTTGATGTCAGGAGGTCCCGCCCCTGAAGCTTGTAGATTTCCTTAGTTTTGCCATTTCCAAAAGTAGTATCGGTGCAGTGAATGGTAGAAAAGACATGTACTAAAAACATCATGTTGTTTCCTTTGAAACTTTTTATTTCGAAGTAGTTCATCTGCAAGCATAACAGTGGAAAACATACACAAGGGATTTAACTTATTATTTCCACCAAGGCTAACCATTTCCCGTAACTGTGTCAATAGGTTTTTTTTAAGTAAATAGATTTAACTAGTTAATACTATCTTTAAAAAAATGCCTGGGTTGTGATGCTGAGGTATTTGTTGGACTGTGGAAGAAGTGGGATCCTTTAACAGTAATTGTTAATTACTACCATTCTGTCCTCTGAAAGGAGTTCCAAACTAACAGGTTCAGTTGAACAAAATGCAAACTACATGATTTAAGTTTTGTCCTCAACTTTATTCAACAGGAATTGAGTTAAGTGTAATTCTTCTTTAAGGTAGAACAGGTAGTACAGCCATGAATTGAAAGCATATTGAACTAATATTCTGAGGTCATCAACTTAGGAAGTCATAGCAGCTAATGCTATATGTTGCTCAATCATAAGATGTCTTCTGATTTTTGACATGGGATCTGTGCCATGAATTTGTTTTATGCAAAGAAGGGAGAAAATACATACACATATATATATTTTAAATCTCTGAGTGGTCGTGTTTATGAGTGAAATTGTTTTTGCATACTCTTTTCCCATTGGTTGTTTTTGAATCAGCTAAAGCGACTTTAAATATCATAGTGCTGTCTTTGTATTTTATTATTTTATGTGGATGGGTGTTTTGCCTGCAAAATATATCTGCACTATGTTCATGCAGTGCTAATGGAGGCCAGAAGAGGGAGGGGCCTGGATCCCCTGGAGCTGGAGTTAGAGAATGTGGGTATAGGAATAGAGCCTTCATCCTTTGGAAGAGCAGCCTGTGTACTTAATGGTTGAGTTATCTCTCCAGCCCACGCAGTACTGTTCAAACACATGGTTAGAGAGCCTCTTTCAGGAAGAGTGCTAGGGAGGGCACGGAAGAGAGTGGATAATCTGCTGCTTTATGAAATTGCTAGATTTTCTTTTCTTTTCTTTTTTTTTGGTTTTTTGTTTTTTCGAAACAGGGTTTCTCTGTAGCTTTTGGAGCCTGTCCTGGAA
>LOJH01001047.1:26504-36922 GCA_001685095.1 Ellobius talpinus | reverse complement strand
CTATAACATGGCACAGACTCCACTTCCAGCCGTGACAGAGCAGCAAGGTGTACTAAGAAGTATTCCACATGACTATAACATGGCACAGACTCCACTTCCAGCCGTGACAGAGCAGCAAGGTGTACTTACCGGCCCATCCTGGTAACATGGTTTGGAAGCTTATGAAACAATGGCACTGGGGCTTTGGGATCCAGGCAGTTCATGAGAGTGATTCTTGGGGGAAGGGATAATAAGGTGAGTCCTATGGTTCCCTGGCTTACTGCCTTGGAATTCACAGGGAACAGTGGCTTCCTATGTTGAGACAGTGCTTGAGGGAGAAACATGCAGAAAAGGCAAGCTGCGGAAAAATGGCTCCAGATTCTGAACTGAGGAGTAGTGATGGGTGCATGCACTTGAAGAGGGAACCCAGTGCACACGAGATGCAGCAACATCAGAGAAGGACAGCTGTCTCTGCAGCCCTGGGTGTAGTGACTGGGTGAAGGACAGCTCAGCCCTGGACCACCAGTCCCAACCCTGAAGAATGCATGTTACGAGCGCGAGTCCAAGAGTTCAGAACCCATGCCAGTGGAAGAAGAGAATTAACTAACCTGCTTTAAAAGCTGCTCTTGTCCCAACTGTCAGAGCTCACACATAAGCTGCAAAAAGGAGCAATAAGCGAAAATAACTGTCCCAGAACAAAACCGAAACATAGTGAAAAAGAGCAGAAGAATAACCAGCAGCTGGTCAACAAGAATCACTGCCTGGAATGCTGCTGAAATCGCCAGACACAAAGAAACAGGAAGATGCAGATAAAATGAGAGGAAAAGTCAGTCCACAGAAAGAGATCACCACACAGTCATAGCTGTAAGCAACTACAGTCCGTATGTGAAAGTATAAACATGCTAAGAACATGGAAGACGTTAAAAAGGATTGTTACACAACTTCATCTGCTGAAAACTGCCCTTACTGTGATGAAAAATGAGCCGGGGACTTGAGGCCTATTAGATGCTGCAGGAGAAAAGGTTAGCGAGTGTAAGCATGTCAACAAGGGAAGTCTCCACAGAGGAAAACAGAAGAGAAAGGTGATCCGTGGGAGTCAGGGTGCATGCAGACTTCCTTGGGAGTGTGGGGCCTTGAAAACACAATGGTTGAAAATTTCCCAGAAAGCCTGACAAGCCTCAAGAAGAAAAGCATGAAGCAGGTGTGTGCTGCCTGGTTACTCACAAGATATGGTTACACAGAGATATGGAATATATTAAATACTTTTCTATTGCTGTGACAGAATGGCATGACCAGGACCACTTATAGAAGGGTTTGCAGGCCAGCAGTGGTAGTACGTGTCTTTAATCCCAGCACTTGGGCAGCAGAGGCAGGTGGATCGCTGAGTTCAAGGTCAACCTGGTCTATGGAGTGAGTTTCAGGACAGGCAGGGCTACACAGAGAAACTCTGTCTCAGAAACAGTTTACAGTGGATGGAAGGGTGTCTTAGTTAAGTTTTATGTTATTGTGAAGAGACACCATGACCACAGCAACCCTTATAATGGAAAACATTTAATTTGAGGTGGCTCACTTGCAGCTTCAGAGGTTTAGCCCATTATCATCATGGCAGGAAAGATGGCAGGCAGACTTGGTGCTGGAGAAGGAGCTGAGACTTCTGGATCTTGATCCACAGGCAACAGAAAGTGAACTGCCTTCCATACTGGGCATAGCTTGAGCGTAGAAGACCTCAAAGCCTGCCCCTACAATAACACACATACTTCAATAAGGGCACACCTACTCCAATAAGGGCACACCTACTTCAATAAGGGCACACCTACTCCAATAAGGGCATACCTGCTAATAGTACCACTCTCAATGGGCTTATAGGGATCAATTACATTTGAACTACTGTATTCCACTTCCTGGCCCCCATACGCTTATAGTAATATCATAAGGCAAAGTGCATTCAGTCCAACCTCAAAGGTTCCCATAGTCTATACCAGTCTCAACCATGTTTAAAAGTCCAAAGCTTCTTCTGAGATTCATGAAATCTCATAACTGTAATCCCCTACAAAATCAAAATAAAAACACCGATCACACACTTCCAACATACAATGGCACAGGATATACACTGCCATTCCAAAACATAGGGAAGTGAGCATAGTGAGGAAATATTAGACCAAAGCAAGACCAAAAACCAACTAGGCAAACTCCAAACTCTGCATCTCCATGCCCAATATCAAAACACTCTTCAGATCTCCTACTCTGTTCAGCCTTGTTGACTACAATATACTCTTCCTCTTTGGCTGGTTCCACTCCCTGTTAGCAGCTCTCCTCAGTAGGTATCCCATGGCTCTGGCATCTCCAACATCTTGGGGTCTCCAAGGCAATCCACACTTCACCTTCAAAGCTTCAACATAATGGCCTCCTTAGGCCTCCATTCAGCGACACCCCTGACACATGACTGGCCTCAGCAGTTTTTCTTAGTTTTGGGGAAAGATTTTACAATCCCTTTGTTCTATCCTTAAAGCCAAAATCATGTGGCTGAAGCTCTCCCAAAATCCTCTGATTGTTGGGACTGGACCAGGCCCCCCTCACTCAATCACTTCACCAACTTTCTGGTTTTTATGGTTTCCTTCGCTGCCTAAACTTGGCTGTACAGAAACTGGATCTGTAGATCAGGCTGGCCTTGAACTCAGAGATCTGCCTACTTCTGCCTCGCGTGTGCTGGGATTAAAGGTGTGCATCACCACGCCCAGCCAGCTCTAAGATTTTCTTTAATTCTTTTTCACAAGTGGGAAATTTAGCTGGGTGGGATCTTGCCCTGAGATCACCACTTTCTTTATTCCATTTCTTCATCTGTTTATTTCCTTGAATACAGGACTTAGCTCCATTCCACTTCCTGGTGTTCCTTCTCTCCTTAAATTGTGCATTTTATATTTTTACTTGCTCTTCTTTCTCCTTTCTGCTATATATCTTCATTAGAGATTGTACTAATAATCCATGACAGTCTCCATACTAGGCTGTTTTGAGATTTCCTCTGCCAACAGAATTAATTCAAATCTCTTCACTTTAGCCTCAGGTAGACTATTCGGACAAGGGAAAAAAGCAGCCACATTCTTTACCAAAATATCACAAGAATAATTTTTAGACAACATACCAAAACTTTTCTCCTCTGAAACCTCTTAGGCCAGCTCCCCACCGTTCATCAATCACATTCAGTACCACTGTCTTCCATGCACCTACTATTGTGACCCATTAAGCAGCACTTAAAGTATTCAACTGCTTTTCTTGTCCACAGTCCCATAGTCAATATTTCTCCAAACAAAAGCACGGTCAGGTCTATTACATAAATACCCAACTCCTAGTATTGATTCTTAGGTAGGGTTTCTAATGATGTGAAGAAACACCATGACCACAGCAGCTCTTATAAAGAAAAACATTTAATTGGGGTGGCTTACAGTTTCAGAGGTTTAGTCCATTACCATCATGGCAGGAAGCATGTTGGTATGCAGGCAGACTTGGTGCTGGAGAAGGAGCTGAGAATTCTACATCTTGATTCACAGACGGCAAGAAGTGAACTGACACACTGATCATAGCTTGAGCATAGGCGACCTCAAAGCCTGCCCCCGCAGTGACACACTTCTTCCAACAAGGCCACACCTATTTCAACAAGGCAGCACCTCCTAATTGCGCCATTCCCTACGAGCTTATGGGGGCCAATTACTTTCAAACTACCAAGAAGCATTTATTTGGGGCTCCAGAGGTATACGAGTCTATGACCACCTGGCTGGGGAACATGGGAGCAGGCAGACAGTCATGGTGCTGGAGCAGGAGCTGAGAGCCTACTCCTCAATCTACAAATCTGAGACAGAGAAAGGGAGTGGGGGGAGAAAGAGAGATACTGGGAATGGCAAAATCTTTTAGCCTCAAAGCCTGCCCCCAGTGACATACCTCTTTCAAAAAGGCCACACCCCCTAATCCCTCCCAAACAATTTTACCAACTAGGGACCAAAGATTCAAATATATGCACCTATGGGAGACCATTCTCATTCAAACCACCCAAAGGGGAAACATGAAAGTAGGCATACAAAAGAAAAAAACCACAGACCAGGACTACAGCTCAGTGATAGAGGTCTTGCCTAGTAAATGCGAGGACCAAAGTTCAATTTCCAGCACCACAAAAAGTTAATCAATGTATTTAAAATACATTGCATATATGAAAATGTATATAAGTGATGCTAGACTTCTTAACAGTAATAAAAATTTTTGGACTATAGGGTGGGGGATGGAGCTGAGGGTAAACTCAAACTATTGCCTAGAATTCTATACTTGGGAAGAACATCTTTTAAAAACTAAGGCAAAGGCAAGATGTTTTATAATATATATTATAAAATATATAATATATTATAAAATATTTTATATTATGTTAAAACACATTTGCAGTATAAGGAATGCTAAATGAAGTTCTATAGGCAAAAGAAATAATAAAACTTAATACAGAAATCTGGAGCTATACAAATGAATAAGGAGCACCAGAAATAGTATGTGAGTTAAAGCAAAAATATACTTAGAATAGGGGCTGAGAGATGGCTCAGCAGTTAAGAGCTCTAGCTGTTCTTCCAGGACCCAGATTTAATTCCCAGCACCCATACAACACCTCACAATTGTCTGTAACTCCGTTTTCAGGGAATCTGAACCATCTCCTGGACTCTTAGGGCACCAGACACATATGTGGTGCACATACATACATGTAGGCAAAACGCTTATATCTACAAATTAAAAATAAATATATCTTTAAAGCAGAAAAATGTGCTTCACATATATAAGGGAACACTGGTGACGAACTAGAAGAAGTGTGATAACATGCTGGGATTTATAACAAAGCACCCAGCAGCATAAGCTGAAAGCCTGCGAAGGGAAAAGTGGGGAAGCACCATAGGGTCTCACATCCCTCGCAGGCAGAGTGCCAGGGCTACTGGGAAATCCTGCCAAGTCTAAACAAGAACACACAGAATGACACGTAGACAATTAGCCAATGAAGAAAATAAAAATTATAGCAACTGCTCAGCCCAAATGGAAAGAGAGACATATAAAGAAGAGAGAAGGTGGGAGGAACAGAGCACAGACAGCAAGGTGGAAAGCATGGCTGTGTACTAATAAAAACAGAAAATCTCCTGCAATCAAAGTGAGAGATGTCTTATGGCAGGGGCAGTAGCCATCTGCAGGCTCCTGGACCAGCCCCACCTTAGACATCAGAAGCTGGGGAATGTGACACTAACACAGCCTGTGAGAAGAAAGTACAGGACAGAAGTCACGTCACACAGGAGCAGGACAGGATGCTGTCACCCCAAGCGAGCACACATGCAGCAACTGGGCAGGACAGATGGACTGAACAGCAAGAGGAAAGATGACCTCGGCTATGGAGCGATCTCAACCCTGCCTCAGTAGTTACCCGACAAGTAGATTGGAAATACAGGGAACCACCGTCCAGCCTGACCTCTCGGGCATGTACTGACCACTCCACCCAACAGCAGCAGAGTACATACTCTCAAGGGCTCCCAGAACACCTACCAAGACGAACCACAAGACAAGTCCCCGTGAATGTGCTAGGTTAAATTATACGGGTCATGTTCTCAGCCGAAATGGAAGTAAATTAGAAATCAATACCAGAAAGAGAGCTAGAGAGTCAAAATATCTGGAAACCAAATAGCATGTTCTCCATGACTCAAAATAAGAAATCTAAGAGAAACTGGGGAGCTTTTTGACTTGAATGAAAATGAAAACACAACGTAGCAAGACTGAGATGATGTGGCTCATATATGCCTGGAGGGAAATATAGGCGATGCATTAGCCCACCTTCCATTGCTATGACAAAATATCTGAGACTGGGAACATTTTAGACACTTCTGTAGCATCATATATTAATACATGTGTGCATACTATAGCTATATGTATATGTGTGTATGCACACATATATACACACACATACATATATGCATACATATAGAGAGAGCTCCCTTTTGGAGATTGATAATTCACTGTCAGGTAGCTCCATCTGTTTGAAGGCCTCTGATAAGGGCTTCATGGCCTGAACATAGCAGTGTGAACCATGACATGGTGACAAAAGGCAGAGATTCAGGAGACAGAATTGACATTTTATAACAACTCATCTCATGGGGCCGACCCAGGGTCTTGGGAGAGTTACATCAACCCCTTCCAAAGAACTGCATCAGTGACTTCATTATCTTGCACAATCTCCACCTCTTAAATAGGCCACTGCCCTTCCACAGCCCAGTGCCAGGGCAAGGCTTCTAGAACGGACGAGCCTTGTATATCTGGACCACACCAAGCTCAAGGAGAGAGCTCTCAGGCAATAACCTGAGCTTTCAACGCTGGACACTGGGAAAGGAAGTAAAAACTGACTTCAAAGAAGACAAAGAAGCAATACAAAGTATATATCAATGAGAGAGAAAAGGAGAGTGACCAAAAAAATCAAAACTTTGCAAAGAAGACATTAAAAACTTAACCTGTCAGCCCTTCTGATCAAGGGAAAGAAAGATGGCACAAATTATCAATGCCAGGAAGAAATGGTGGACATCACCAGACATTCCCAGTCCTCACAAGCAAATGTGTTGTAGTGAAAACTTGTGCACATGTCCAACAACTCAGATGACATGGGCCAATTCGTCACGTCCAGCAAAAAGAAACTGATAAACCTAATGTCTGTATTGTCTATATTTTTCAGCAAAATTTAATTTGCAAATAAAAGTCTTGTGAGAAATGAATTTCAGACCCAGATGGTTGAAGTATTCTCATATCTAACAGAAGTAGTGCCAACCCTGCTTCCGCCCGAAACAGTAGAAAGGAAGGCCCACCCTATGCGGGCATGCGGCAGTGCCTGCTAGTGAGTCAGATAAAGACATTCCATGAAGTACCAGAGAACAACATCCCTCAAGAGCAAAGACACAAATCCAATTACCAACATTTTAGGGATTTTAATCCATCTGATTCCAATTGTGACAGAACAGCTTATCCTAGCCAGGCGAGGCTGCGTTCACATTGAGGAGTCAATCAACTCTACCATAGTAATGAGCTGAAAAGAAGACCCCATTTAGTAGAAAAATACTTAATAAAACCCAACTTTGATTAATAATAAAATACCCTTTGTCAACTTGGAAACTATCTCATCTGGTCAAGGCCAGTTTTGAAACCTAAACAAAATATAAAGCCCTGTATTGCCCCAAGACTGAGGACAGCATCAAGGGTCAAGGGTGTTCCGAACGTTGTGCTGGAAGGTTTTTCTTAATGAACAAGGCAGGAAGGCAGGGGAATGAGAGAGGACACTGCTTGTCTGGGTAGAAGGGCTCTCAGAATCCAGGGTAAACACTGCTGTATTGTAGTCAGGCACCACCTCTGCCTCTTCCTCCTCTGCCCCCTCTTCACAATCATTCCTGCATTCTCCAGACACAGCCCAAAACTCATAACAGCGTGCACAAGACCCGGGAAAGTTCAAGCCAGTCCAAATCCCAGCGTGGGACGTGAGGGGGCGGTCATGAAGTCCTATTACCAGTTGAGGACGTATTGGCAGCCAAGCACTGGGAGAGGAGACAGTAGGTAGCCACCCAGCCAAGAGAACATGGACAGCAATTGGACTTGATATGTTTAGAAAAAAAGACACGGTTGGGTAGGCAGGGGAAGGGGTGGGCTGGGAGGGGTGGGGCTGGATGAATATGACCAAAACACATTGTATGAAATTCTCAAGGAACTGATAAAAAATATTAAAAAATACCTACTGAAATTGATATATAGGCAAAATGGCAAAGTCTATCAATATGCACAGATCAACCACATTTTCTATACTTATAACAAATAATCAGAAACAGACATGTTAAAGCATTTATAGGCCACTAACATATTAGTGTTTAGTTATAACTCTAAGAAAAGATATATGCCATTCGTACATTAAGAACAACAAAAATGGGCCCTGAGGAGGAAGCATGGTCCTGCCCAGTGCCATGATGGACTGAGCAAGACAAGGAGACCACACACACTGCCCCAGGCTCCCGAGGAGAAAACACAGGGCCACCTGGTGCCTTTCAGAGCCAGGCAGATGGGCACTATTATGGTGAGCAACTGTTTGGAGTGGTATGGGAGAGGGGTGGGGGTTCATGGCCCATGGACAGAGGCATATCTGAAGCACTGAAAGCTGTGAAGAGTGGACTGAGATAGATGGGTGGATGGCCACCTAGGGCCATGGTGATGTCTGGACCTGGGCTGCTGCCAGGGCCCATGTCTGGGTTCATGGCCCTGATGCAGTCATGGTCTGTGTTGATGTCCATGGCTCCTGACACTGCAGACTTGAGAGGATAGGGCTGTACAGTGTTGGCCACACCCCCTCGCTGGCTGCAACCCTAATGAGAACTAGTCCTGCCCCTCACCAGCTGAAGTACTCAGGAGAGAGGATCCTACACCTCACCTAGGCAGGACAATAGAGCTGATTCTATTGAAGGAGGTGAAGGTAAGGCTGCCAAGAACAGGAGTGTGGGAGATCTGGCCCCGCCCCTCATGCCATATGGTGGTGTGGGTGTGGAGAAGGGTATCTTTCGCTGCCTGTGACGGGTGGGAGAGCTGGCCCTGAGGGCATAAGAGTGGGAGAGCCGTCTCTGCCCCTCGCCAGCTGCAGCACTCAGGATAATGGTCCTTGCACCTTATCTGGGCAACACAGTGAAGGACATGAAGGCATGAGAACTGGCCCTGCCCTTTGCTCATCGCTGCAGGGGTCAACTAGCAGGGCAATGCAGGAGAGCTCACCCTGGTGGTGAGGGCAGAAAGGAGCTGGCAGACTGACCAACCCTGCAACTATCAGGCCAGAACCAGGGTTATGAGTTGGCCCATCCCAACATGCACTCCATCTTTGATCTGCTGGAGTGTGTGAAAGATCAAGTCCTGCAGACCCAAAGCTGTAGAATCTCTGTGACACAGGGCAACAGTACGATATCCAAGAGGAGTCCCAGTGAGGGCCCAGCATTGATAGTGTAGCAGAAACCAGAGGCCTCAAACCAGACCAGTGACTCTCTGCAATGAACACTTGCAAGTAAAGATACATGGACAAAAGGGTTTCCTGTGTGACTCACTGTGTCGTACTACAGCGTCCATGACGAGACTGATTTTTCCTCCTCCTTTTTTCTCTTAAATTTAATTTTGGAGGGGGTTTCAAGGGCAGAGGGTGGATACGAAGGGGAAAAGAATGGGATGGTGATGAATGATGTGAAAGCCACAAAGAATAAATCAAAAAAAACTTAAAGAAGAAAAGAACAACAAAAATGGACACAGTGGATTATATATGGAAAAGAAGACATGAAATTGAGGGAGGTTGGGGATGAATATTATCAAAAGACATTGTATGTATGCATGAAATTATCAAAGAATTATTTAAAATATTATATTTTTTTAAAATCTAAAAAAACTTGCAGTGTGAAATGAAGGACAAACAGATCAAGTGGAATATGGACCACATTCATGGACAGGGAAACTTGAAGCTGTCACTCCAAGTTTATTCATGGATCAGTGGATCACAACCAAAACTCTGTCACATTCCTTTTGGTAAACATTGACACTTAGAGTCTAAAATATTGACATCACAGAGAATTCTGAAATAGATTCAAATATACATGGTCAATTGATTTGTGATGAAAATGCAGACTATTTGCACTTTCTCAATAGAAAAAGTACAGTTCTTCGGTAAACAATGCTGGGGTCTTTCCCATTCTATGGTTCTACTGTTCTACTTTTAGGCAACAAAAATATATCTCCAGAAGATCTGTGTATGAATTTTTATACAGCTTTGTGTGAAGTCTACAAAAACTGGAACCAACTCAAATGTTCAGCTGGTGAACATGCTAGCATGCTGTGCACACTCTCTGTTCGTAAATGTGCGTGGTTCAGAATAATTTGCTGTGGGAAAGAAGCTAAGCCTCTCCCACCACCAAGCACTGAGACATACTGTCTGCATGCTTCTGTCTGTGTACATGGAGAATGTAAACCAACCTTGAGTGACTGACAACTCAGCAGTGAGTTCCGGGGACAAAGCTGAGGACAGAGAAGCAGAAAGGGAGGGGACAGGAGGAAGGAGGAGATGCGGGGAGATACTGTATTTTTCTGCCGCTGTGGTCATGATTTCACAGGTTACACAATGTATCACATTTTATACTCTTGACATGTGCGGGAGAGATGGCTGGGTGCTGATTCCTGTGAGGCATGGAGAACTGAGCTGGGATGCCCCAGCATCCACATAAGAACTGGGTAAGGTACACATCTGCTGCCCAGGGCTGGCGGGATGGAAGCAAGCAGATTACAGGAGCTCTGGTCAGCCAGGTGAGCTGGCAAACAGCGAGATCCAGATCAGGGAAAGACTCTGTCTCAGAAAAGTAAAGTGGAGAATAACAAGGAGACCACAT
>LOJH01001047.1:0-10322 GCA_001685095.1 Ellobius talpinus | reverse complement strand
CCATCTGTAATGAGATCTGGTGCCCTCTTCTGGCCTGCAGGTGTACATGCAGGTAGAACACTGTATACGTAATAAATAAATCATAAAAAAAAATAAACTCAAGCACTAGGCATCAGATTTAGTATGTGAGATTCAGACATTTCCCCAGGCCCTATCCCTGGCAGTGGCTCAGGGAGTATGGCATCATGAGGGCACTTTGCTGAGTGCCTGTCTTCCTCCCTGCATCCTTAGACAGCCTGCTGTCACTGTCATCTCCCCACCTCTGGTTCTCCTCTGAGTTTAGAGAAAGAAAGGACAGCACAGTGCCTGAGTCTCGGTGTCCCATCACAGGGAGGGCCAACCCAGCCAGGGGTGGCTTATCTTTCTTTTCCACCCCCTCACCTCTGCAGCTGTGGCTGTACTGTGCTGTGCTGAAAATATGGGTTCATAGCAGGGATAATGGAGCAACCTGGGCCCAAGCCCCTGGACCATCCCACCTTCCTTCCAGCCTTTGCCTGACTGTGGTGTTACCCCATGGACCTCCATGGCTAGAGCGTCTTGTCTCTTTCCTTTCTGTTTTGTTCTGGAGGAGGAAGCAGAAAGTTCTCCTGTCTCTAAGTGCTCTGAACTCGGGGCTAGCGAGGTTAGGAGCACCTGTTACTCTCACAGAGGATGCAGGCTCAGCCTCCAGCAGTCACACGGCAGCACCCAGCCACCTCTAGCTCAGTTCCAGGGGATCTGACATCCTCTCAGGCTACTGTGGCACCAGGCACATGGTGGACACATGTACATGCAGGCAAAACACTTTTCACATCAAATATAATAAGTAAGTCTTACTGGCCTTAAGCTGTCCTGGCTTGTCTGAGCTTCTGCTTCCCCAGGCCCAGGTGTTTTTCCTGGGCTCCATCATGAGCCCAGGGCTGGCTACTAATTTCCACTCCAATATAGACAGATGTAGTCTGTCCTAACTACAAAGGGACCTTATGAGCCATGTCCTACCTGAAGGGGTTCAGGGGCCTCCTCCCTCACCTTACCTCTCCCCGCTCTTCCCAAGCATGCTAAGCCCAACCCCCACCTACCCCACCCCCTGCCTTGAATCCAGAGTCTCTTAACCCAGCATCATCTCCAGCATCATCTCAGCTCCCTCCATCCCTTGAACACAGCTGCCGTCCCTGCCGCCTGCTCAGGTGCGCTCCTCCATGGCCTAGCCTCCCCTTCCTGATTCTGCAGTGAGCCTCCTGCTGACAGCCTGTCCCCCTTCATAATCAAACTAGGCCCTGGAAAGGAAAGGACCTCTTGAGTCCCCAGGGTCGGACTCTCAGCAGGTGTTCAATTATTATTTTGTTGAATGCATGAATGTCCTTGATGTTGTATTCCCAGTGTCTTTTGCTCCCATTCCTGAAATGGCTTATTTTCCTCTCCCCGTTTTTATCCTACTTCTGCAGGCTCATTTTTCATCCACTCCGCTATCTGAGCATCTTTTGTTTTCTTATATTTCTTCTGTGTCCCAGTGTTTCATTATGGAAACATTTAGGACTCTTTGCCTAGGATCCTGTGTGATTTTATCCTAGAGCTAACGCATGTTAGCTCTTCCCCCACTTCACTTCAGGTAATTATTTTAAGGAGTGAAACATCAGAGATAAAGCGAGCCTTGTTTCACCTTCTCCCAGGCTTACTCATTCTCTTCTGAGACCTCTGTTGTGGTGCCCCACGTGGTTTTAGCAGAGACTGGCACAGATGACATCACCCTCCGCATATATTCTTTTTGTTTAATTCCACAGTCAACGTTACATTCTAGGTGATCTGAGTCTGCACAAGGCCAGCTGCTGACACCGTTGTCCTCGCCATTTGCTCCATCGAGATCCGCCAGACCATGGTCAGTGTTCATTCCATGCAGAGCGGAGTGGCAGCCGCAAGTGCTCCTCTTCAGCCGTGGTCAGTCACCTTCTGCCTGCTGGCCTCCGTGGCCCCATGCCCCTCTATGCACATTCCTGGATGTCACCTTGTCAAATGTCTGGAAGGGCGAGGGACACGCCTGACTCCAGCTCTGCAAGGAGAGGCCACGTTGCTCTCACAAAGTTGAACATTCCTTTCCAAGTGGCCAAGAGCTAACCCACCCATTATCACCAAGGTCACTGTGGTCCTCCATTCCCTGAGCTGCACTGACTGCAGTTCCTTGATAGATAGGGAGAGGGCGCTCTTCCAATCACTTGGTCATTGGGTTGCAGCTTCTATTTACTGCAAGATTCTATCAGGCACCTACTTTCCCGTTGTTTTGCTATTTGGGTTATCAGCTTGTGCACACTCTTTATATGCTCTGTCCTACGTGGCTGACGGTTTAACTTTCAACTATCCATTGCCTCTTGAACAGAGGCTATTAGCTATAACATAGCCACCTTTATGAAACTGGTGGTGTCTTGCCATTCTTTATCTTGACATAATTTTCATCCCACCGGACTGCGCTCTAAATGTTTTCAATGCTTTGCATTTCATATGTGGAACTTTCTTCTCTGTCAGCTCGAGTAACGGTGTGGATAGTTTTACCTTGCTGCTGGAGAAGCGAGCAGCTACTCCACAGAGTCCTGTGTGTAGGGAGGAGCCCACTGCACACCAAGTTCTTGGTGTGCAGCTGGGCCTTTGATCGGATGGATCCCCTTAGGAAGGCTTGGCCTTCAGTGGAGCACAGCTGCCTCTTCTGGCTTCTCTCCACACATTTCTTGGTCCCTCGATATTGCAGGTGAAGTCACCAGCCTGCTGACAAGGTTCCAGGGGAAAACTGCTAGGATTTAAAATGCAATTACATTTCATTTATATATAGTATACACATAAAATTGAGCATTCCCATTCGTAGTATATCCATCCAGCTAGTGAGACCTCCTCAAGAGGCTTCTAGGAAAGTTGATTTCCTTATCAAGATGTCCCAGACTTTTGTGCTCACTATTGTTAAATATCCAGAGGTTTCTTGCTAGTGGGAATGGTAATCTTTTTCTGTTATGCTCCATAATTAGTACTGACTAATGAGTATCAATGTGATGGGAGTTAACCCCACCCCCCAAAAATCAAAACTTCCTTGTTCTAATTGTAAAATTTCTTAGAATCATTTTATGTGGAAATCATATTGTCCATGACCCCCGAATAACTAATCGCACTTCTCCTTTCTGATGCTTATCCCTCTCTTCTTGTCCTGTGACCAGGACTGGACCCTCAGACCATAGTGAGGACTGGCTTTTAGAGCTCTCAACTCAGCCTCCAATCTTTCTGCATCAGGTTGAGGTCTCCTGTGGAGGATGGATGCAGGCTCTGCAGGGTTTGGAGCTTGTGTCAAGTTAGGGTTGTCCCATGGAGGATGGATGCAGTATCTGCAGAGGTGAGGGCTTGTGTTAGCTTAGGGTTGACCTGTGGAGGATGGATGCAGGCTCTGCAGAGGTGGAGGCTTGTGTAAGGTTAGAGTAGTCATGTACCTGTTCTCAGCAGCTGTCCTGCAGAAGGTGGGAGTTCAATTCCTTCTGCAGCCTCAGGAACAACCCTTGTGTTCTTGGTTCTCACCCCATGTTGTATCCACCTTCCTAGAAGACTGATTCTACAGCACATTTCCCATACCTCACTGGTGTGTGACCAGTCAGGTTGACTAGGTAACTGTCCCGGGGCCTGGTAGCTTTGGATGCGACCTACACACCGTTCAGTGGACAAACTGCCTTGGGCAAGAGTGGAGCCACCACCAGGCATGCATTACCAGAGACTCTCCCGCACCAGAACTTTCCATCAGAAACAGCCGCCATGACCAGCAAAATGGTTTGGCCAGTGAGGTTGGTTGCCACCAAGTCTGACAGTCTGAGTTTTACCCCTGGCACCCACGTGATGAAAGAAGAAAAGTGATTCTTGCAAGCTGTCTTCTGACATCCACACGTACATCATGACACACACACATACACACACATATATGCGCGCACACACACACATATACACACACATACACATACACACACCCTGCAAGCATACATGCACATGCAGAACAAATAAATGTCTTAAAAACTTAAAAATTAAAATAGCTATCGACCCAGCAACCAGGAACTTACTCCCCGGGACAAAAGTTTGGTACTTGCACCTTATGGGCTCAGAATTGAGTGGGGATGTGGCTGAGGGAGGCCCTGGTGCCTGGGCAGACTATAGGAGGAGGAAAGGTTTGCAGAGCTAGGCTCCAGGGCACTCACAGTGCTGTGGCAGCTGGCTCTTCACTAGGCACTGCAAGCATCTCCCTGACAGCACATGAGTCTGGACCATGCTCCAGGGAGCACTGAAAGTGTCCTCAATCTCCCTCAGCTGTTCCGAGGCTTCAGTGATTTCCTGACATTCCCCTGCTATGGAAGAGGAAGGCTGTGTCTTTCTGTCATCTTGACCAAGAGGTGACTTGCGGAACAGAACTGGCTAGTGTTGAGGTGAGTCAAAGCAGGCACTTCTGTAGAATGCTGGTGGCCCATGGCCTGGGCCTTGATGCACATGTGTCTTCTGGCCTCTTTTCCTTATGCCTGGAGTGTGGCCACAAGAGGCCTGATGTGGCTTTCTGGTCTAAGTAACAGGACCTCCAAGTTCCTAGTGTCACCTCAGTTCAGTGTTCCCTTCTGCAATGGATGCATGCTCCATGGTGGCCAAGTCCCCACTGCCTGGGACCCAGAACAGCAGGAAGAAGCTAGAAAATGCAGCGCCCTAGGAAACCCAAGACTGCATTGTGTCTGCATCTGTACCACAGTCATGGTTGGGAAGGCCACCTGGCCTTTGTCACCTACAATAGCTGTCAGCTGGTGGTGTGATAATTCTGGATCACAGTGAGCCAGTAAAGACAGTGGCAAGGGACAAGGAGCAAAATGAAGGGGAAAGAGAACAACCATAGGGGTGCTCAGAGCTTCTGCAGGACCCAGAGGAAAAGCTGGACGAAAGGGGTTACTGCAACAAGTATCCGAGGAGAATCACGAGGAGATGGAGACCACGAGAAGTCTGAGGAGATGAAGACCACGAGAAGTCTGAGGAGATGGAGACCACGAGAAGTCTGAGGAGATGGGGACCACGAGAAGTGTGAGGAGATGGAGACCACGAGAAGTCTGAGGAGATGGAGACCATGAGAAGTCTGAGGAGATGAAGACCACAAGAAGTGTGAGGAGATGGAGACCACGAGAAGTCTGAGGAGATGGAGGCCAGGAGAAACAGGTGCAGGCCTTGGGTAATACAAGAAACAGCCGGGGGGGATTGTGAGTGTGCTACTAATGAGATGTGGTTCATACTTTCCTCTGACTAGACTAGGCTGTGGCTCAGGGTGGGAGAGACAGAGGTGAGTGCCTCTCCTTCTATCTCATGGCAACACTGCTTGTCCACCCCTATCAAGGGCTGAGGCCAGCTTGTCAGTTTCTACATTGAACATTCACATTTACTTTCTGTAGCCTTTGGAAGGAGTGTCTAGGAGTGGGAAGGACACAATGTTGACACAAGTCACTTGGACTTCTACATAGGACGCTTCTCCTCTCTGCCCGTGTGTTTATTCAGTCATATACATCAACATGGACGCACAGACATTTATTTTGTGCATTGCATTAGAGATAAATGTCACTTTATGTTGTTTTGAGCTATTCAAGTTTGGCCACTGGAGGCACTTTTGGTGGCCAGCAGATCCCACTGGTGATCTCTTCATTAGAAGGTTTAAATACATCGCCATTCCAGACAGTGACAGACGCTGGGTCCTTTGGTATAACCCCTGTTCAACCCAGGAAGTCTGGCCCTTGTTGTTGGAAATGGAAGACATTAAAGTCAAGATCAAGGCGTGGAGTATAAAAAGCCTTGACCAGGGTGACATTGGAAGCTTCTGAGCAGACGGGTTTACTAAGCAATGTGGGAAACGCTCTGGGTAGCGCTCCATGAATACCTGAAGAAATAACGAGTTAACAGAAGAAATAACAAGTGAACAATAAATCAATAGTGGTTGAGCAATGTTTAAGAGAGATAGAAAAATCTAAAACAGAGCAGCCAACAAATGTTGGACACTCAAGAGCAAGCATGCGGGAGCTGAGATGACAGAAATGGGGAGGAAGAAGGAGAAAAGGCGCTTAAAGAAAGGACGACTGAGAACACCTCAGCTGGGATGGAAATCATTAGCCTGATGGTCAAGGAGCTCAGCATCCAAGCAGGGGAGACACACTGTGTGCTAAACACCGAAGGCAAAGACCAACAGGAAAATCTGAAACCCCCAGAGGAGAGCAATTCACATACAAAGGGACCCAACAACACTACCAGAGAACATCCTAAGAAGCGAAGGAAGCCAGATGGCCACAGGATGACATGCTCAGAGTGTTAAAAGAAAAATCTGTCAACTGAAATTCTCCCATGCAGCTTATCATTAAACTGAAGGTGAGACAAAGAGACCTGTTGCCAGTAAAGCTGCCTTCCCTCCCGAGACTGCGGGGAGCAGTTCCGAGTGCAGGCAAGGCGACTGCTAATGCACAAGAATAAAGAGATGTAATTATGCAAATGATCTGGAGATTTGGAAGATTTTAGATTTTCGGATTAAAGATGCTCAACTAATAAAATCTGTGTGGATATTCCAAAAATCCACAAGACCTCACGCTGAATACTCTGCTCTCCTGCATTTTAAATAAGGGAATACACGGTAACATGACACCCTACAGATTTCAATAGAACACTACCCCCAGTAGCAGTGGGCTGTGCATCCTGCCCACCCCCACCATCTCAGGAAACATACAACTCTGCAGGCAAGCCAGACTATGTGCCCAATAAGAAAACAGGTCTCAACAAATTTTCAAAGTTTAAGTGATTTCAAGTGTTGTCTCTATCCACAATGGGAAATTCATTAGAAATGAATGCTAAAAGAAAATGCAAAACTCACAAGTTGCAGAAATTAGACAAAGCATTGCTAAATTACAGGAAGCCAATGAGGAACCTCACAAAAAAAGTTAGAGAGTTAAGTTCCAAGAATGAAAAGCACAGCATCCAGGAGCTGGTGCTCTGCTAAAGCCAGAAAGAAATGTAAACCTGCAGGGAAAGACCGCGAACTCATAACCTATCCTTCCACCTTGAAAGACTAAAAAAGAGCAAACCAATCCCTAAGCAAACAGAAGAAAGGCAGTAATAAAAAATGAGAGAGAGATAACTGAAAATGAAAACCATCCAAATCAACACCAGAAGTTTTGTCCCTGTGAACACAGCCTGGTTCTTTGAAAGGGTGAACAAAGGTGAAGTTTTGAGCTGTGCAGACCAAGGGAAAGAGAGAGGCTTGAACCACTGAATCTGTGGGAGTATTGACCTTGCAGGTGAATGCTATGAACATCTAAGAACCAACAGCAGAGAGAGCTTAGGGAGTTAGGTGAACTCATGGGAAGAAAAAGCTAACTAGAACTCATTCAAGAACTAGGGAAGTCTTAACAGACTTGTAAAGAGAGAGACCAAAACAGACACAGCAACAACAAGCCCTAGCCAGGCGTGGTGGCCCACACCTTTAACCCAGCTCTTAGGAGGCCGAGGCAGGCTGGTCACTGTAAATTTGGAGGCAGGCTGGTCATTGCAAATTTGGGGGCAGCTGGTCTACAGAGCTAAACAAAGAGCCCCAATCTCAAAAAACAAACAAGAACAATAAAATATCCACTTCCCATAAAGAACATCCAGATCCTGGGTTCATTGGGGAAGAACTGTAACAGGTGTTCAAAAAGTATCCAATTACCTACTTTCCTGTGCCCATCTAAGCAGGAAGAAAGGAAGGCCCACTTCAAACACCCCGGATCAGGCTAGAACCACTCTGTAAGGACCAGAAGTCACAAGGAAGAAAAACAAACGGGCTAGAATCACCAGTGAATTAGCTTGTAAATATAAACGAAAAAAATAGGAAAAAACCAAAATCCTAGCAAGTCAATTCTAGCAACTGATAGCTTTGCCAGTTTAACAGCTCCTCCCCCCACTCCCAAGGCTACAACCACCTTGGTAGTTCATTGGTTAAGTTTCTTGTTAAAGAATACAGACAGGTTTGCCTTGTTCACAGACCTCCTAGTAAAGGTCAAACAGGTTTCAGATGTAACTTCCCAATAAAGCAACACATAAATTATTTAAGATGTATAAATGCAAGGCGTGAAGGTATAAGTAAATGATTTAAGATATTGATGATATAAAGATGTTTTAGGCTTCTGTGCCCCTTCTATGCCATAATTGCACTGGAATTTTAGAGGTTCAGAGTTTTAGCATTATTAGATGGAATTTCTATTTACTACTCAGTAAAAAGCTCAAGATTTTAAATATCTTTTGGTTGTCTTCTAAGTATGGACTTAAAGATGCATTTCATTAAAAAAGATGCATTTCATCAGGCTACAACCAGACTCTCTAGACATAGAAAAAAATGTTCATCCGCAAGATAATGGGTTTTCTGTACCTCAATAATAGGTTTTTCTGCTTATGCAGTAGCCAGATCAAGCTGAATTGAAACAGTACAATAACAGATTTATTTGAGTAAAGCAACTCCCAGGTGAGTCTTCCAGCCCCAGAGATGGAGACTGGAGAGGTCATACACACGAATTAAAGCAGGGAGATTATATAGTTTGTAGGTGAGGGGTGATGACATGTCTGCCACAAGCTGGCTTTATGTCCAAGCATGGTCAAGAGCTGAATGCTTTAGCTGGGGACTTGGGCAGATGGCAACTTCAGGGAAGGAGCTGCCATAGACACCAAAAATGCAGAACATGGCTTTTTGGTGCCTTCCCTTTGTTGGAGATTCTCTGAGAGGGTGGGGTTTGGAGAGGAGAGAGAGAGAGAGAGAGAGAGAGAGAGAGAGGAATGAGGCTTTCTGGATCAAGGAGGAGTGAGCTGGAGGTTCCAACCAAACAGCAACATATGAAAAGGATCCTGTACCATGGCCAAAGAGGATTCGCCTAGGTATGCCTGGCCGTTCATCATGAGACACATCACAAAAACAGAACAAAGGGTGGTTCATGGTTGTTTAAACAGACACGGAAAGTTAGTTTTACAAACATTCAATTCTAGGAGTAAAAAGGAACTGACATCTACTAAAGGCATCTAGAAAAAGCCACAGCTAACTTCTTGCTTAGAGAAGAAGGGTTGGAAACTCCTTCTCCAAGGTTGGGAGTCAGAGTGGCTCTGCTCCCCTACCCCTATTCAGTGTGGTACTGGAGGGTGTAGCCAGGGAATCAGGTGAGACAATGAAACGAAAGGCATCCAGGCTGGAGGGTAACAAGCCAAGTATCTCTATATTCATATGACATTATTTCCTACATAGGAAGACCCAAGGAATCCACACACAGGGAAGTCTATTAGAACTGCATACAAGCTGCATGAGGCCGAAGGGTTTGAGCTTAATGTACAAAAAGCAGTCGAGCAATGTGAAAATTAAATTAAGGAAATTTTCATTTATAACAGCATCAAAAAATAAAATCCTTAGCTATGAATGTAACACAAGGGGGTAAGAGCTGTACACTGGGGATTATCAACACTGTTGAAAGAGAACCAAAGCTAATGGAAGACAGCGCATGTTCCAGCTCAGAGACTCGATGCTGTTCAGACCATTGTGCTCCTCAGACTGATCGGCAAATCCAACACGATCGGATCACCATCACCCAGCTGGCGTCATTGCCTAGCTGATTCAAATGCCCTAAGAAAACTTAGGGGGCAGGGGCACCGAAAAGGAAGAATACAATTGGAAAACTTGAGATTTCTGGTTTCAAATCTTACTACAAAAGTACCAGTTGGGACACAGTGCATGGTCAGATCTGTGGGGTGTAACTAAGGAGCCAAACCAAACCCTTTCCAGCAGATGTCCCACAAGGCACCAGCACAATGAGGCAGAGGCAGGAGCATCAGCACAGGGTGAGAGAACGAGCTGGGACACCAACTCGCCCTGAGCTCCAGAGCCAAAAGCAGACCTAAGACTGGAATGCAGGAGATAAAGCTGAAAAAGGTGGAAATAAATCGTCCTGGCCTTGGGGTTAGACAGTGGTTTCTTAGATATGGCACCAAGGGCATGAGCCACAAAGGGAAAACAGATAAACTGAGCTACGTCACAGTTTAAACTTATATGCTATCAACAATGTCATAGAGACAAGGAGAGAGAGAGAGAGAGAGAGAGAGAGAGAGAGAGAGAGAGAGAAAACAGCCCAACAGGACAGGAGAAAATACATACAAATCAGCTGTGTGCAAAACACTTATATCTATAACACACACACCACTCTTTAGGGTTTCTCTGTAGCTTTGGAGCCTGTCTTGGAACTCACTCTGCAGACCAGGCTAGTCTTGAACTCACAGAGATCCTCCTGCCTCTGCCCCCGAGTGCTGGGATTAAAGGC
>LOJH01001046.1:37381-55369 GCA_001685095.1 Ellobius talpinus | reverse complement strand
CTCTCTCTCTCTCTCTCTCTCTCTCTCTCTCTCTCTCTCTCTCTCTTTCTTTGACATCTGTGTTTGATTATGTCCTAGGTCTCTGGGTATCCAACCTCTTGGTCCTGACCCTCTAAGCAGTATCAGAGGTAGGGTCTCTCTCGCGGCTCGTGGCACAGGTCTCAAGCCGACCCAGTCTTTGGTTGCCACCCCCACAACTTCTGTGCCACCTATGCTTCAACACATCTTGTAAGCAGGACAACTTTTAGGCTGAAGGTTAGGTGGCTGGATTGGTGTCCCAATCCGTCTGCTGGAAGCCTTGCCTGATTATAGGAGATGGCCAGGACAGGCTCTGTGCTCCTGGGAGTTTCCACACTAGGTTTCTAGCTTGTCCTGAGATGCTCCCCACAATTCCACTTATCTCTCTCAGTGTCCTTTCCCTCCACTTTCCCCACATCTGATCGTTCCTGTTCCCCCCACTCCTTTCTCCCTCCTCCACCATGATGTCTATTCTAGTCCCCCTTTAGAGATACACAGTCAAATTGAAGATGGGGAGAAAAAATGTAGGACACCTCAGAGATTAGTTCAGAGCTGAACCCTTTCCAGATAGGCAGCTGACACTGTTTCGTTTGTCACTTACTGCTGTGCAGAATAGATTAAAATCACCCATTTATTTTTTTTCAGAAATTTATAAAGTCACTACAAATAGAAAGTAGTCATAATTCATCTGCGAGAGGAAATCTTAGCATTGGGCTCAGCAAAGCATACAAACACGACCTGATGATTCTCTACTTGAGCGTCCCTGGCCACTTCACTCCCAACATGGCTCCAAAGTAAGCGTGTCATTTCTTTCAAGAAGGTCTCCTCTTGGCACCATGCACCTCTGTGCATGCCATCACATCATTTTCCATCTCACCTCGGCTCAAAAGCTTTGCGCTTTTAGAAATCATTGATTTAGTCATATCAATCATTGTAACTGAAAAATGTGGGTCAGGAAGGACAGATTATACTATTCATTGCTCTCAAAAAATTCTATAATGTATAACTTAGCATTTCAACTATCAATGATGCTTGACCCCTTGACTGAAACCTCGAAATTCTCACTAGCTGTAAAAGCTCCCATTGCTCCTGTGAAGAAGTCCACTGAAAGGAGTAAACTGGCAACTAGTGATTGGAAAATATCAGAAACAGAATGGCTTATTGGAGCTTGTAAAGTATGGTTAGTATAAATAACGCCCTTTACTTTTGTGTCCCCATATAAAGAAAGACACTAAACTGTGCAGACTCATTCCACTGTCATACTCAGCGCAAAGTGTTTCAGGGACATGTTTGAGACACTGTTGTGTACCCTTAAGATGTGATTTTTTTCTTCCCATCTATTAGTATGTGCACATCCAGGCTTATTCTCATTGGTTCCTATGTCTCTGGTGATATGATACTTTTAACTTAACCATTGAAGACCATTGGGAGGTCTGGAACCTCATTATGCTGAATTATCAGAAGAGGCTCATGGCTTAGGTAACATCAACATAAAAATGCATGTGTATATACATATATGTGAAAATTCAAATGCACATGGACTGCATTGAATGCTAAGAGGCTAAATAAAAGACTGCACTTCAAACTGCCTTTCATAGAAACTCTCTTGGAACACAGTATTTCAGTCTTCATTATGGTGTCATGGCCCAGGAATTGATTATAAGAATATGGTAATTTGAGAAATTAAGGGACACATGCCAGCTACTCTCTCAGCAGGTGCTCCTTGCTGCAGAACAACTTGCACAGCTGGCCTGTGCAGCCCAAGTGCAGGCACAGCACCAGGTCCCACTTCACAATCACTCCTCGGCATATCAGGAATTTCATCACTCAATCTTAGCAAAATATTGTCTGTTAAGAAAAATATGTTCCTTCTACCTATTGTCTCCACTCTGCACTGGAAGGTGCTAGAATCTCAGAATATATGTCTTTTTATATTGCTTTCATGTTATTAATTAAACAAGCTAAAAATTTAAAGCAATTATGTTTAATTCATGGTGATTAGTCAGTAAATTCAGGCTTCCCACAATCTTACATTTACTCTGTCAGGTTTCTTTGCAACAGTGTGGCCATAAACAATGCTTTTCCAGTATCTGACATGAAATCCCAAGATATAAACAACTACTGTCTTCTTGAGATTTTATTGGTTTCGAAAGAATTCAGTCATTCTTTTCAGTATGTTTTTAAACATTTTGAGAGGAACAATTTGTAAAGTTTTGGAACTAAAACGATTCTACAGCTTTTAAGACAAAGATAATTCTGAAATTCTATGATTTCAAAAATTACTTGACAAATTCACCCAGGTCTTCAAACTCCTTTGCATGAAATAGAGGTGAGAGCTCTTGCCTTAGAAAACGTTCTGGACCCAAATTTCCACATTCTTTAGAGGAAGTAATTGGTGGTGATATGTGAGGAGAATGGAAATGAATATTAAAACAGTCAAGGTCTGCCCCTGGGACTTATCCCCCCCCCGCCAAAAAATGAGCTGATGATTGGGAAAGGGTTGTTAGAATCTTATCTCAGTTGACTCCTGATATATAAATATTTCCTTATGGCATCTTAAGTAAATAAAACCCTGCAATTTTCAGGAATAGGTTGGAAATTTAAGCTTGCATGGGATTTATAGTTTTTTCTCTGTTATTCAGACTTATCCTCACCAAAGCAGAGACAACTACAGCAAAACATGATCACCTCATCTTAGTTCATGTCTGTCTTGTTGATTTTCTGGTATGTGATAAAACACCATGGCTGAAAGCAATTTAAGGAAGAGACTTTATTTTAGCTTATGGTTCCAGAGGGATAAGAGTTGATGGCGGCGGAAAGGCGTGTCAACAGGAAGTGGGAGTGGGCAGCTAGAGCAGGAAGCTAAGAGCTCCAATTTTCCCCTGCAAGCACAAGCAGAGAGGGTCCTGGGAAAGGGGAAAGGTGTTGCATGCTCAAATATGATCCCAGCCACACCTTCCCATAACCTTCCCAAATAGTGCCACCAACTGAGGAAGTATTCAAAATCCTGAGCCAGTGGGCACATTTCTCATCCAAACCATAATAGTGTGGCAGCATAGCTTTAGTTAACCTCACCTGTCAGTTTCATCAAAGAAAACAGAAGTCATACTAGTCACTCAGGGTGCGTTACTGCTAGTAAATTAAATACACATACAAAATAAAAGCAGCCCATTGACAAATCTGATCACTACTGACATCTGTTGAGCACAGAGTGCATATTTGGATTTACCAGTTATAGCAAATGCCTCTAATGATACAAATGTGTAACTTTCCCCTCCTAGACTCCAGCTGCCCTATGGTTCCCAGCTATATTTACTTCTATGAACCTTTGAAAGAGGCCACTGTTGTTTGTGTTTTGGACCATAGTGTTTACTGTAGAGCCAATGAGGGTAGATCAATGATGCACAGCACAGAAACATATGCAAAACATGGTCTAGGGCAGTGGTTCTCATCCTGTGGGTCCCAACCCTTTTGGGGGTAGAATAATTCTTTCATAGGAATCATTTAAGAGCATCAGAAAACACAGATATTTACATTACATTTCATCATTAGCAACATTTCAGTCATGAAGTTGCAACAGAAAATTTTCTGATGGGGTAAATATAACATGATGACCTGTATTAAAGGGTTGCAGTTTTAGGGGGTTAGGAACTACTAGGTCAGGCTGGCTTTGAACAAACAGGACACTGTGAATAAGTATGTATGATCCTCAATCTGCCTTTTGCTTATTAGAAAAATACTAAAATACCTCTCAGCAGCCCCCGGTACATAAGCAGCAGGGACAACACATAAATTTGCCTCTAATTTTTCTCTCTCCTCTCCTCTTCAATTCTTTTTCCCCTGCCCTCCCCCTCTCTTAACTTCCTCTACCCTCTATCACACCACCTTCTCTTTTGCCTTTTTTGTTTCTTTCTCTGTCTTCTCTCTCTAATCCTTTCCACTTCTAGCCCCTCCCTTCTCATCCTTCACCCCATCCTCCTTTGTTCTTTATTATTTAATTCCTAATATCAACCCTGTTAAGAATGGAAATCAAATTTCAGGTTTAAGCCTACCTAAGAGAAACATTTAGTCTGTGCCATGCACTACCATAAGTACTTTACACTGTTAATTCATGTAATTATCATAATTAAATGCATATAACCAGCTAATACTTTGATCTGATTTTACATAAAGAAAAGTTAAGATTAAGTTATCTGCCTAAGGTCTCACATCTACTAAATGATGGACCTAGAATTCATCTCCCATGTATCTAGATAGTAAATTAAAGCACTACACTCTTGAACTAAGTGTTCAATACGTATGAAAACGTTTCTGGAGGCTTCTTTGTAATTTTTATTTATTGGTTGAGGATGTCATACAAATATGCAATATGTTCTGATCAAATCACTTCCTGCTCCTCTGACTTTTCCTTTCTATTTATTCATTCCAGCCGCATCTATTCTTTCTTTAAACTTTTGAGTCCAATTAATACCATCAGCAAGTAAATGGGTGTAATAATGTCATCTACTGTCACATGAACAATCTTCCAGGAACCACGTGCCTGAAAGAAACTGACTCTACCTCTCTTAGTGGCTCTCAACTACCAACAACTGCATTGCCATTTAGTTGTGTTTTTTTAAATAGAAATTTCTACATGCCAAACAAGACTCACTAGTACACACACTGTGACAGTGATGGCTAAGTTCAGCACTCTTAAAGGGATTTCCAGACTATTATTATAGACACTAAATGTATAGAGACCAGCTATGAGTTTTAAGCATTTAGAAAGGACAAGTGATTCTTAACCTCAATCACACATTTTTAACCTTAATCACACATGACAACTATTTTGTCTCATTGACCCCAAAGATAGGTCAATTATATATCAGTATTCAGATATTAATAAAGAAGTTCTCCATTGTAGATGTTTCAGCAGTTTAAAGTCATTGCTATTATTACATAGAATTAGGGTTTATTCCCCAACACCCACATCAGAGAGCTCCCCACCATCTGCATCTACAGTTCCATGGGAATTCAGGCCCTTGTCTGGCCTCTGCAGGCACCTACATGAACATGGTGCACATACAGAGACTCACACAGACACACATTTTATGTTTTTTATTATGTTTCAGACACACATTTTAATACATAAATAAAACTTAAAGGAGAGAAGTTATTCATTATGTCAAATTTATACCTTCTCATAGGGAAATGAAAATAGATGGTCCCATATCAGGGTAAAAGAGCAAAACAATTCAGGGATATAACGAGGTAACAACAGATGACAAGTTAGTCACAAGGGAAAATCTCAGGTCAACAACATTTGACCTGACATCAACTTGAGATCACCATGCTAACCAGGAAGAGAGAATGAGGACAGAATAGAAACTATTAGACATAATGAAGTAAATAATATTGGAGCGGATAACATGAAAAGTGCTCCAATATGAAGATACTATATCATTCCCAATTAATATGCCATAAATGTTATGTCAGTGTAACCTGGTCTAAACCAGTCAACATTCAAATCATTAGTTACTTAATTTAATCTAGAGATAAAATTCTACTAATTCAGTCATGGTATCTTTTTTAAAATTATAAGTTAGAAGTATAATTTCTCTCAGTTGATATGAAAACCAAGTTTGTCTCTATGACAAACTCTGTTAGTATAATGGATATCCTATTATATTATGTCTTATCTATTATTAAATAAAATATCATATATAAATATATAAGCCCATGAATCATTTTCTCTCTTAAACAAGTATCCCCATCCCGTTGCTTTTTTTCTTTTTTTCTTATCTCTCCTTAGTACACAGTCATTCTTGAGATGTGATAAAGATATCTTTGCCTAATAACACCTTTCTTCTTTCCCCAGGCAATTTCTAATTAATCAACTGCTACCCATTGCCTATTTTAGAATATGTTTTAACTTTGGGTAAATGAGTATAAACTTTATTATCTAAGTACATACTGAGTAGATTTGGTACTGGAAAAGTATATTTGGTGATTGCCATTTCCAGTTTATTAAGCAACTTTACTTACATCTTCAAAATATAACAGCTTCCATTAGTGGGCTCAGAGAGCCGCCAAGACAACCAACCCTTCAGAATGTATCTCCCTGTATTTTTATTTAAATTTTAAGAAAGTGTTTATCTCAAAGAAACAAGGGCAGAAAAGAAGAAAGGAAAATAAACAACTAGGCAGTATGGGAATTGTAATGGTTAAATAGGCTTAAGCCCATTAGAATTTCTTTTATGACTGTAATGTTAAATGTATGTGTTTGATGACTAATTCATATTTAGATGAGGAATGGTTTGAATGGAAATTTTGAAAGTAGGTAATTGTTTGAAGTTAGTGTTTGGGATGTCTACTTTGTTTAAAAGTTAGTCTGAACCAGGCATATTGGCTACTCCCAGCACATGGAAGGCAGAAACAAGCAGATCTCTGTGAGTTTGAGACCAACACAGTCTACATAGTATATTAGAGTCCAGACAGAGCTACAGTGTGAGACAATGTCTAAAAGGAAAAAGTAAACATAAAAAATGTATAAGTCTGAAAACATATGCTCATCTTTACGGGGGTTCTTAAGTGGTTAAAATATTATACCACCACGAACGACCTTACATTAAACGAGCCTTCTAGCACGACATACACACAGAGAGAGAGAAACAGAGAGAGAGTCAAAGACAGACATGCTTTTCTTTGTGCTTAAAGCTAAATTTAGAGACAAAGTAATAAATTGTACAGAGCATTTATCAAACTAAAATTTCTAGGTGCTAGAAATACACAGAATTCCATAAGCTACAGGATACATCTAACTGTGGGTAGCTATCCATGCTTTTTGTGTATTGAAATTTCAGTGTAAGGCCAGGAAGTAGTTGACAAGATGACTGCCAATTCAACTTTCACTGCATGATAATTAATGGGACTTTCCAGACTGTTTTATGGCTAGGGTCTCACAGAGGGAGAAATGGTTGCTGGCTTCTCTATAAAACATAAGATCCAAAGCCTCTCAGCTACTGCTGCCTGGTTAGAAAAACAGAATAGGCTGAGGCCAATAGGTTTGTATTTTCTTTCAAATCACTCAGTGAGCAAATAGATTCCAGGACCTTATCGTCACAGGCAAACAGTGCTCTTGCAGGGTTGTGCTTGCTGTGGGTGGGTGTTACCTCTAATACCTGAGTTCAGTGGTGTCGCTGGCCATAGTCACTATGACTATTCCCAGTTGTGATTAATCTTTACTCGGTGGAACTTTAAGCAGTTACAAATGTGCCATATATATGTATGTTTTAATTATGGTAATCACTGTGCCCTAACGTTCAGTCAAAGAAAGCATTCTACATTCCCAGGCAGCGCTAGTGGGGTCAGAACAACATGCCCGTACTTGGCGACATTCCTTAATAACACATTTGCTTCTGTCACAGTCTCCAGTGTCCTGTGCCCATGTGGTCTGACTAATCTACGGGTCCTACAATTATTTTGTCACTGTGATGGCTGAAGGGTGAGCTAGGAAAGGCAGTGATAGTTTTTATTTCTTTTTCATACTGATGGCCCTGTCTGGCAGAATCTACAATGTGTGGCAGATATTCTAATTTTTATATACTTGGTGCCAAATCTCAAAAGGAAAATTGCAGGCAAATCACAAGCAGAGTCAACATGTATAGGAGCAGTGTGGCGAGCAGCCACGTTTTTGTTATATCTACTGTCTGAAAAGAAACAAAAAGAGAGGTGGATAATTAAAACGATTTGAATGTGATGTCTTAATAAATTAACCACAAGACAACTGTATCCGGAAAATGCTATCTGGACAAAAATGTCAGCATTTCATGCTATGATGATGGAGGAAGAAACCTTTTTCTCTAAAACTGTCAAAGGTGCTCAACAGAGTTATTATAACCAAGATGTCTATAATTTCTCATGTATTTAGTGAGCTTATTTTTCTTCAGAGTAAAATCAGAAGTGTGCTTCAATGCAGGATAACAATACACCATAAGGGTACTTGCTAGAGTAACTCTGGAAATATGATAATATTGTTGTTTTGTGGGCTGAACAGGAGCCAAACTAATCCCAGAGAAGTACCCTATGTGCATACTAACTATGGAAAACGTGCAGAGAAACAATCCCGTTGATGCTACTACAGCATATGAGGGGATTTGTTTTCCTCTCTTCCACTTTCTGTGTGTGGCTATGCCACCTTACCTGCAGACAAATGTTCCACTAAATCAGACTTCAGGATGCTTTCCATTACACACCTGAAAATGTAAGCATTTGCATAGATGAAAATTCATTTTGTTCGACTGGTGACCACAATTTACTTTTTAAGTCAGTGTTAAATGTAGCATCCCCGGAATTATGAATTTTCTTGAGAAAATAATCAGTTGCATCCATTGTACAGTAAAGTGTGGCCAAAAACACTCAGAATACATTCTTCTAGAGATAAGAATAAGGATTTGAGAGCAATTAAGTATTACATGATATTAAAATCTAGTCAGCACAAAACACAAGTTAAATTACATTTTTGAAACACCTAGGTGGAAGAAGTGAGTTTAATTTCTGTGAAACGGCAGTTTCCAGATATGGTACTAAAATCCCAACTCTGCCTTGAAAATGTTTTGTGTATTTTCTTCTTAAATTAAATTAAGCAAAATGTTTTTGTTTAGAGCAAATTTCCTGAAGAAATTGTAAGATAAGATTGCTCTAGGCTGGGCATGCTGAAAAAAGCCTATGTATGAGCCAGCTCTTGGGAACTGTGTGAGGCAGGGGGATCTTCATTTCAAGGCTAACCACAGTATTATACATCTAGTCTACCTCTCTCACTCTAAGTAGTGTGTGTGTGTGTGTGTGTGTACGTGTGTGTTTACTCTAACTCAGTAATTAGCACTTGAGGCTTTTGGAAAAGTACAAAAGAATGACAAATATAATAACGACACATGTATGAATAGAGTCATAATAGTACATTTTCACTACTGAAACATAACTAATACACATGAATATCTATATGCCTATATATCTTCAAATTTCTGAAATATTAGGTAAACAAAATATAACAGAATCTTGGATAAAGCAGACGCCCCCTGTAAATGTTATAAAGACACAGTCATAAGACATACTCAAACAATTGAGATTAGGAAAACCCAAGTTAATGGAAAGAAAATTTCTCCTTTAAACAGTTATGGGTCATTTTACTGATACCAGTGAAAAAAGATTTGATTCAAGAGTGTCCAATGTTTAACACCCTATGGTTCAATGTTTCATTGAGTCACTAAGTAATCAAACACCAAATTAGAAAGGAAAGGGGAGATATCCTCTGCCTACCAGTGTCCTGTTATACTCTCTTGGTCAGACACAAATCTCTGTCACAATACTCATTTCCCATAGCTCTGTTTCATCATCATTTCAGTGCTTTTAAAAGTTTGTATTTGTTTATTACTTGTTTCTTTGCTGCCTCCAAAGAATTATTAGGGAAGGAGTCACTCTTCACACCAATAAAAGTTTTTTAATCAATTTTCTTGTTGGCTCTCTTCGCTAACAATAGCATTACTAGTCTTCATGTATCTGTCTGAAACCTTGCTAATCAACTCTTTTCTTTCATTTAAGAGATGTAATACCAAATATAAGACATTGTATTAGCAGCTCACATAACCCTATATGCCATTTTTCCTTTGAGAAGGATGTATCCACTCCTGGTGTACTGGACATAAGAGCTAACTTAAGGGCACTGAGTCTAAATCTAAGAGAGATGACACAAGGACCTTCCAGAAACAGGAAATTAAAAAAGAAACTTCAGCAAAAATTTTGTAGAATATTTGGGGCAAAGCATGCCCAAATGCATTTATGTTTTAAAAATTATAACCAGTAAGATGTCAGTTCTGAAAGAACCTTCATGTCACGATCACAGGAATCTAATAAGTACAAACAATACTAGGAAAACCTGAATTCTAGCAAGATAAAGGCAAGTAAAAATTATCTGACTATCGCTGAAGGATGAGGCTTAAAATGCTCATGTTTAAAGGGACCACATAACCAGCAGTGCCTCCTCAAGCTACAATGGCAACATAGGCAAATAATATAGGCAATTTCCTTGGTTGATAATTCTTTTCTCTTTTCATTTATTCCTCACACAATGCATGTGTATCAATGTGGTTGACTTATAGCTTTTCCAGGCTTGTACATCATTTTGCTATAATTACATTGTAATATAAGTGGCTGAAGAGACTTTGCATGAGTCAATTGGTGACCTTGATTCATTTTTCCAGGTCATAGAGAACCATCTTTGAACCTCATCCAAAATTCCAACATAATAGCAGGTGTCAGCTTTTAATGTGCCTTTGCCTGTCACATGCAGCTCTGTCAGAATACGGTTCTACAAAAATAAAACAAATTTGATAAAAATGTTCTTTCTCTCTTCCTATTACTTTATAAAGGATCATAAAGTCAACCTGCATGATGAAAGTATGGGAGGAAAGAGAACAGAGTGCTGGAACCACAATTTACATCGTCTCTCTTTCCATTGGAATAAGCAGACTGAGAGGTAACGCTCCTTTGTGAATTTTGAAAAGAGCAGTTACAGGCTTCCTTTTCTGTGTTACCTTTCTCCGAGAAGCCCAGAGCAGGCTCCAAACCCTCTTGTGGAGAGCAAGCCTTTCAAAGGCTATTACATCAAAACCATAGAGCACAGTTAAGTCCTGTGAGTTTAGAGGAATCCTGGGCAACTGGTAGCCCTTCTGTAAAAGCATGTGATCAAATTCGAGCCCAGGTTGTAGTGTCAACATTTCTATGTCGAAGCTGACTTGGTGTCAATGAAAACCAGCCAGAGCTTGCTTATCTGTCTGAGATAAATGTTCCAGCTGGGCACACACATTTGAAATAAGACTTTGATAGAGACCCCCCTTCCCGGAACATATTCACCCAAGCATTTTGAAATTGTAGTTATCTGGGGCAGTTCCCTGTAATGAGCTTTGCAAAACAAAGACCTGGTATGGGGATTGCCCTGTTGAGGGGGCAAGAATCAGTGAACCTAAAACTGCAATACATCTATTGAGACTAGGTAATTGTGTTTGCCCATTCAGAAGGGACTTCCACAGCTCTGGACACACACTCCTTTGGCACCCCAAAGGACTAAACTCATAGAATTTGAATGACCTCTTTTTGATAGATGACTCTGAGGTTATGATTCCTCTTTGCAATAGTACGGGAGGGGGGATGACCCACTGGGCAATTTACTCCTAGCTTCTTTGCAATCATGGTCATACCGATCTATTAAGGTACAGCATGGTATCATGGGGAACACGCAGGATTTTAAGGAAAATGACACCAACCTAAGATGCTAACATGGACCAAAGAAAGTGACAGAAAAATTTGGACATACCCAGAGGCAAAGCTGGTAAAATGAATGTAACTATTTCTTCTGAGATAGAGAAGGAGGAAGCTGAACGTGTTGTGTGTCATGGCTGACATTAAGAAGCCAAATTGAGTATTTAACTCACGGAGTAAGGTGCCTCTGTCAACTGCTGTGTAAGTCCCCTGAATAAAGCTCCCGCCTCCAGGAAATTGTTTATCGCTATTCTAGAACCATATTTATCACTTAAAATCAAAGAATTGTTGGTTCCTTCAATTCTTACACAAACAATATATAACAAAAATGCTTAAAATTTTCAACTGGATAAAAATAATAAATATAAGTTTAACTTTTCCCACTGACAAAAAACAAAATTGTTTATAATTTTTAAAGGTTCACATAGTTTAAAAACCATCGATTAAACTAAAACTAATAAAAAAGAAAGGAAATATTCATTAAAAGAGAATTATAACTGAACATTTCCATGGGGTTATATACTTGGAAAATCACCAGCTCGCAAATAGTCCTGGAAATAGACTCTGACAAAAATGCAAACTAATGGGAAGAAAGATATTTTTATGTAGTTCCTCATGCAATTCACATATTAATTCCAGAGAAAATTAGCTACTTTTTTCGAGTGAAGAAACAAAAGAAATTAACTTAAAGTAATGACAAATACTGGCCAAAAAAACAGAAGAAACAGAAAAGGAAATGCCTTCAAGATGTGAGGCACTAAAGTGAATGGCACCTGTGAAATTCTTATCAAAATCATGAGTTGAAACTAATTCTGAGAAAATCATCAATGATTTTAGAGTATTTCTGCATAAATAGTAATGTATATTGAGATGATGAGTAAGATGAAGAAGCAGGGGATGAGTAAAGAACAATTCTCAACTGAGTAAGCCTCAAAGATGAGATCTAACAATAACAAGGATCCAGAGGTAGAAACACGTAGTTGATACTGTTTGGAACAGTCAATGTTTAAAATATTGACCTGTAGTCATGCAGAACAATGTATTATTTTAAAATAATTGTTTAATTCGTTTCTTGTAGGCCTGGAGAGATGGCTCGGCAGATAACAACATTTGTTCTTACAGAGGACCCACATTTGATTCCAAGTACCCTCAAGATGGTTCATGACTGTCCATAACTAGTTCCAGAGTACTCAATACCATCTTCTGAATTTCATTATCTCTTATAAATGCATTATCATTATATGAGAAAATGCAGGGAGATACAAAAGTAGAAAGGTGGTAAACTAATATATTATATATAATATTCAATGAATCTAAATGAAAACTGAAGTCTAATATTCATCATATTTCCCAACTCTACTGTTAGACTGAAGATAAGCCAAATAAATGCATTAAGACACATGCAATTAAACCTGTTGCTTTTCCTCCTTTCCATGTCAAGTTAGCCAATTTGATGGAAATGGGAAGCTAGGGACACATTGATCTGACCCTTGTAGAAGTCACCATGTGTTGTGGACAAGATTGAACACATTTATATAAGCATTTATACTAGAAGAATGTTGCAATGGGAAGACAAAGATTGAGTTGTCGGTAGAAGGTATGAGAAGGATGCCAAAACCACAAGAGAATGGTGTTGAACTTGTAGAAGGGTGGTGAGGAGAAGGACAAGGGAGGTACCAGTGTTACAGGCTTTGCAATCAGACAGATTTTTGTTTGAATTTGATCTTTCTTCCTATGGGTTAATGCTGAATTGTGTGATCACTGTAGGTCTCGATGTCATTCATTATGAATGAAGAAGACTCTTGCATTTATGACATTTTTATGAATGAGACGAGACAATAGGTAAGGTTCACGACATGAAGTATCCTTTTGCTGATGCTCCTGCTGCTGTTTTTGCCTTCAAATCCCAAGTAGATAACAAAGATTAAAACAGGAATGAAGATATAGATCAAATTAGAAAAACCTGCCTCAGTTATAAGGGTATTGTAGACTATTTTAAAGAGTGCTAACTGGCCATTCATCAGAGACTATCAATAGTAGCATGTATGTTCCTTTATACATTTGTGACACAACAATGCCCCCTATTTCTACTAGCTACTATAGTCTCTGCCTAGGGAACTATGAGGATGGTATGGAGGCAGGGCATATGTTTGTTTGATATGCTGCTGACTTTGCTGTTTTAATACACTGGCTGATATATTACTAGCAGAATAGCACGTCCCCCTCAGTTTCACAATGTAAATGAGAGTGACTGTGACTTTGCCTTGACCAGAACTTGCACATAATACAGTCATGCAGGGGGAAGGCAAAAAGGGAGACAAGGACACAAAATCTAGGTTTGTGTGAGCTCCAATTGACAAGCTGCAACTGTCTCTCTTATTCCTCTTTTTGTGAATCATTTAGTGGCCTTGACTCCAAAGCAGCCCAACAAATCTTTATTCCAGAGTGCAGAGCACATATAATGAATGTTGGAGAAAATATGTCTTTGTGGCTGAGACCGTGGGCTTCAAAATCAGGTTAGATTTAGACTCTGCCTATGCTGGTTTCCACCACAGTGACCTTGGCCCATTTATTTCATTCTATGCCCAGATTGCTGATGTTGGAGAAAAGGGGTAAGAAGACACATGGAACTCTCATTGACTTTTTGAAAAAATGAATGAAAATGATGTTCTTTTATACGAGTATACACACAAACATCCACATATATGGGTGATGGTAATGATACAGATTGTTAATGTTGCAATGTATTTTCAAGGTGATGATTCACTCATTTTGCAAATGTCCATTTTTTTACAGGCACTATTTCTAGAGACCAGTGATAGATAAATATCACATGAACAAATATCACCTAGGCCTGACACATGCAAATAAAATTCAATTATTAACAATACAAAAAATTAAGCCAAATTTGTTATAAGACATACGGATAATGATATAATATGCCAGGGAAGCCCACAGGAGAACTGTAGAAACAAGCCAGGAGTTGCTGTAAATTATCTCAGGAAAATCACATTGGTACAGTCTTTTTAGACACAAAACTGAAAAGTTGGTCTTTTTTTAAAAGAAGAAAAATTTACAGACATAGTAATGGTACAAAATCATACAGTAGCAGCAGCTTAATAGAACCAAGGCTTGAAAGCTGGTGGCTGAAAGGGAGAGTCAATTGATCCCTAGTGCAGATAATATTTAATAAGGAGGAAAATGATATCACTTATTTTAAACTGTTGGAGAAATTTATAGAAGATATGTCAGCTCATCTCAAGGAAAGTCTGGTTTTACTCAGCATGGCAATTCATATTCTATTTCAAATAAAACTTGCCATGGAAAAGGCAATCATACAATATTAGTCTCCACAACACCATATTGGAGTTAACTCATTTTCCTAAATCAACATCACCACTTACTACACTAAAACTATGTATGTTTTAAAAGAATATGCACTTATAGGCAACCATCTCAAATATTCTTTGGCATCTTACCCTATTCCCCACCACCACAAATGACTCTCATGAGTTCCCAGGTTTGCAAACCAGTTAAACATCATTATTTTTCTAAGTGAATCCTTGGAAATAACTCTTAAAATTGATAAATGGCAAAGCTGGAGTTAAATTCACTTCTTTGAACACAGATCTACTTCTGTGAAATGTCTGGATGGGCAGGACTAACTTTTCCCCAAGCATTAATGCAACTGGAATAAAAATCATTTTTATGAAGAGGAGCAGAACTTTATCAAAAAGAATGGCAAAATAGCAGACTATTTGGATACTTCTTAGCATCACGAAGTTTCATTTATCCTTTGTATGACTTCTATGATTTGTAACAGCAAACAGTGACAATGAATTTCTTATCCCAAACAGTTAAAATTCCCCTCTTTGAATGGTTGCCTAATACTCAGATGCTTTCATTCACATACTTTTCAATCAAAAATTTTGAAATATTGAGATTATGACCTCAATTTTATTAAGTCATTATAAAGAAACAATTTGCAGGAGGTAACTGTTAATTGTTTTAAGCATATTGGAAAATATTACTTAATTAGTATTTTAAACAATTTCTTAATTTAAAAAATAAGGCAGAGGGACTGAAAAGATGGCTCATTATTGGCTGCTCTTGGAGAGGACCTGAATTTGATTCTCAGCACCCACATAATAGCTCAAAACCATCTGCATCTCCAGTTCCACACGATCCAATGTCATCTTCCGGCTTCCACAGGCACCAGGTGCACAAGTGGTACCCAGACATACATGTAGGCAAAAGCACAAACACATTTTAAGGAAGCAAATATGCACAAAATAACAAATATCAGATTCCCTTCAAGCAAATCCAACTTCCTGCATTACCTCTCAGCATTGATCTGCCACATATCTCTTTTAATGATGCTGATACTTCAGAGATGTACACATCATCGATGCCAAATCTTTATTTGTTCATTTCTTAGAGAAGCTGATGCTTGGTAAACTTAGACATAAGGTTAATAAAAATCAAATACCCAGATAACACATGATCAACATCAAAAGCATCATAGAGGTCATTTTTGCAAAGTAAATCAGGATGAGTCATTTTCTACAATAAGAAGAGGATACTATAGGTCAAGAGCAGAGAAGAGACGTGCATCCTTTATACATCCAGAAAAAAACAGATGGAGAAGCAATCAGTCAGTTCTACACGGCCTCCCCATTAAGTTCAATAGAACAATATGGATATAATTTCTGTTCTTAGATGGTCATTCCCATTTGCTTAGATTAATTGAGATGTATTTCAGTTTCTTGCAGTCAAACAATACTTGGCCAAGACTGCCACCTAAGGATTCACTTTACTCTGGAGGGGGGCAGTAAGCATAGCATAGAACATGCTGACTTTGAAAGTTTTATATATATAAATATATATATAATTTTGAATATATATATAATACAGACAGTGGAAGGATTTGAAAAACAGGGAAAAAGTCAGAAAGAAAGGTTCATGCTCGTAACTTGGGGAGATGAGCATGCAAGTTCTAAGAAAGATGATGCCAAGGACAAAACCTGCCTTCTTAAAGTAAACACATCGTAACTGTGACCAGCTAAAATTGCTTCTTGCATGCATCAACGCAATATCAAGGCCTTATGGACTATTCCTATCCACTGGGATAAGAGACACTTTGTTTTAATCCATGACAAAGATTGTCTTTATTATGTAATAAATTATTGAATAACTAAATTATACCTGCATTTCCCCATTCTAACATATTAAAACTTAAGAAATAATCTGAAATATAAAATGTTTATTGAGAAGTCCCCAAAGTCACAAACATGACTTTGAATCATTGTATAGTACTGGAGTCCCATAAGCCATTAGTTAGCAAATGAGATCAGCCTTTGCTCCTTGTGACCATTTCTTGTTTAGACATTCTCTAACAATGGGGCCAATTAGCACTCCTTCCAATAAGCATGTGATGTCTATAATTCTAAACCTAAGAAAATATAACCAGTAATCCAGGCTTTTGGTAGAGTTACTTCATTACTTGCTCATGGAAAATAGAAAACAATATTCATCTTCAATAGCCTTCCTTAAATGCATAAGTGAAGTCACAACAAATGATTCTTTCATGCTTAGCCTTAAATTTTGTATTCCCGCTACATAAAACATATCATCTCTAATCTGAACCCAGTAATAAAGAATTAAGAACCACAATATAATCAATTAACAATTATAATTTGGCTACTATCAAGTAGTGAACTTATCAATAAAATCAATAAACTTGCAGTAGAATATATAAAATATGGATTTTGTGTTCATTCAGTATGAAATCCTTCTATACTGGCAATCAGAAATTAATCTTTTAATTCAGTACTATGTGGAAGTCAAGGTAATGAATCTACTGCTAACCATTTTAAAATCTTAAAATGAAAATTGTAAGATCTATAGAAACCGTGTTCCTACAGTGTTACTGAAATGAATGCTTAACTACACTTCCTAAAATTGAAGTGACATTTTCACAATGCTGAAGGAAGTGGAAGTACTTTCAGTTTCATACTTGTTATTAATTTCATTAGAAGTGGTGAATCTTAATAGCCTAGGGCATATAATTTAAAATCTACCTGCAATTTGTGACACTGAATGCCCATATTTATATTTTTATTTTAATCCAGAAAAATAAAAGTACCATATGCCATTACTATATAGAATTTGCACACACAAAGATTGTCATCTGAAAATATTAGTTTAAACGTATTTTCTATAACCAAATCTAAGTTGAATGCATAATTTAGTTCTTATTTTCAGAGCAAGTAGCCTGGAAAATTTTCATGCACAATTGATGATAATTTGAGTGTGCAATTCAAGGCTGGAACTCATTAACATATTCATTGTGTCTAAGATCTGTGTGCAAATTTAAATTGTAGTCTTCCATAAAGAGCTCCTAACAAATCCAACGCATCAGAGGAGCCATTCTTTACCCCAATGGCAGAGCTCAAAGATTTCCATAAGACAGGAAATTGCTTTGAATATGATTCTCCACTCTGGGTATAGGTTCATCTGCCAAATACAATTTGCAAACAAATTTCTAATAAAATCTGTAATGTATATAACAGAAGTTTGTAAGTTTATATGGCCATAACAAGGGGAAAGTGTCTCTCCCCCCTCTCTCTCTTTGTGTGTGTGTGTGTGTGTGTGTGTGTGTGTGTGTGTGTGTGT
>LOJH01001045.1:41956-52637 GCA_001685095.1 Ellobius talpinus | reverse complement strand
GTGGAAAATTTTTTAATAACAATAAAAAAGTGTCTGAAATAAAAAAAATATCTTTTCAGAAGTATCTACTTATCTTGATTTTTATTTACTTCCTTACCATGATTTTTATTTCTATTTATATTTTGATAGCCTCTGACATGTATGTAGGATATCTTGGTCACATCCATTCTCCCATCCATCCCTGCTTCTCTCTGTTGGCCATGCCCCTAACACATTAATTACTGAAGCAAAAATCATTTAGCGAACATCTCTAAAGAAACACTGTGGCAGCCAGCAGGAGGTGTGACAGTATTTTTAGCAGAAGCTTGGTACTTACAGAAGGAGAAAGGTTTCAATGTTAAAGGAAACCCTCGGTCTCCTACTATGTTTCTACGCAGGATTCAGGTCATGCCGTTTGTAATTTGAATTCATTATTAACAAGGGAATTTAAGGAAACTCTGCCTCTGTTAGACATTGCTTTCAGGGCTTCTCAAGAATGTTTTCTTTGTGATATTGAAATTAAGAATACCCTCAAGCTTTTTAGATTGTTTTTTTGTGTGTATGTACTTTTTTGTTTCTTTTTGCTTTTTTTCTTGATTTGTTTATTGCCTATTTATAAAAAGATGATTTATTAAGTATCTAATTCCTGGAAAATCTTGTTGTTTCTCAAACATAGGGTGTGCTCCGTAAATATTAGGTTATTATTGTTTTAGGGCCACCCTGTGAAGCCAGGGTGGGCCTCAAAGGTGCAGCAATCCTATTTCAACTCCTTGGGGCTAGGATAACAAGTTCTTGTCAACACACTGAATGGTTTTTGTTACTTTTGGAAATGAAATATAATATATCTATTTCCACTCTGAAGTCTTGAGCACACAGCATCAAACTAACTATCTAATACAATAAATTCTATTAACTCAGAAAATCTGAATGACTTTGTAAGAAGCAACTAGCTTCATAATAAAACAAAGAACAAAAAAAGAACTAGGTGTTATTATCTGTAGAAAAAATGTAATAAACACGCACACACTTATTTCTCCTTGGTTTATGATTTACTGAGTAAATCATAAAACTGAAATTTTTTGATGACCTTACAAAACCAGATCAAAATAAAGTTGATTTTCCACATTTCAAAAGATTCATAACATTCCCATTTATTTCGATTGTCCTGAATTTGCTGTCTTTTCAGATGAAAATGAAAATTTGAATGAAACTGGAATGAATATTTTTGGAATAGGGTGCAGTTTTAAGATTTTAAAATGATCATTTCTCTTAATTTTATTTATGTGCGCGTGTGTATGCGCGAGCGCACTCGTGTGTGTGTGTGTGTGTGTGTGTGTGTGTGTGTATGTGGCATGTATGTGCGTGTGTGTATGAGCGAGTGCGTGCGTGTGTGTGTGTATGTGGCATGTACATGCCACATGTGTGGGTGACTTTAGAGGCCAGAAGAGGGCACTGGGTTTCCGAAGCTGGAATTGCAGGCGCTTGTGAGCTGCCCAACCTGAGTGCTAGAAACTGTACTTAGATCCCCGTAAGAGCAGCCGGTGCTTTTAACCATTGCACAATTGCTCCAGTCTAGCAGGTGCAGTTTCTGAGTGTGGGTTACAATCAGACCCCTTGAGCTATCGTTTGACTTACATAAGAAACTTCCTATCTTAGAGAGTGGTGTGTCTCTTTGGCATAGCAAACCCTCTGTTGTTTTGATTCTGAAGCTCATAATTAAAGAAAATGAAGATGTTTAGAAACAGTGAGGGCTTTGTGCCATCAGAACCCCAGGACCCAAAGCACTTGGAATGAAACTTTCATGAGCCCCAGCTTTAAATATTAGCCAAGCAAGCAGGAGCTGTTACTTGGGAGATTTTATGGCAACAGAAATTTGTTTTGCTTATTAAAAGCAGCAATTTTGTAAAATTTTAAACACTTCCTAAATTATTAAATAACTGTATCGTACATCAAGTCATTACAAGTAATAAAATGTATTCCTCACTGTAATAGCTTGTTCGTAGCAGTGAATTGTTTTCTAGTTTATGAAAGCCACTCTTCCGGCTGGCAAGGAGGCTGTATGAGCTGAGGACATGGGTCCAGCTCCCACCCCTCAACCAGTTGTGGCTCCAGCTCCAATGGATCCAATGCCCTCCCCTGGCCTCTAAGGTCATTGCATCACAGGTGCACCCCACACCCCCCACACAATACACATGAATAAAATAAACAGAACAGAAAAGAAAGACGCTCCCTTAGATGCTCTTTGTGCCACTGTAGTGCACCCACGAGTTGGAACTGGCAAGTCATGGCTCACCTGATCAGTTCAGCTACACACATCCCCTTAACTCCTTTATGGTGAGGTCCTGTGTGGTTTTACACACAGGTCCCCTGATATTCTTCCATAGTTATGTGAATGTTTTTACAAAATCTCCCTTTGCCTGTCTCTGTCTCCCATGATAGAGCTGGGAATTCTCAGAGGCAGTGACTGAATGCTCAAGTCTTCATATTGTTGTAAACATTTTATTACCCATACTCTCCTCTCTTCCATGAGGCAGCTGGAGGCTATTTCGGGTCATAGGCCATGCACTAAAATTCTTCATATTTTGTCATAACACCAGCACCAAACAATTCACAGGAAAAAAAAGGTCTTTCCGCAAAGCCTTTCTAAGTCAACTCACAGTCCTGATGGGTGTTTATTGAAACTAATTTCACATCAGTAGGTCAAGCGTGAAGGGCACACACAGGGGTTCTAAGAGACGCTGGCACTCAGGGCTATAATGCTGGCAAATGTCTCTTGGCCAGTCTAAGAGAAAACAACTGGCAAGCAACTCTCAGTTCCAAATCCTTAGTATTTTTCCCCCATGGGTAAATGAAGAATGAATTAAAGCTCTGAAGTCTACTAAAGTTTACATGTTTCAAGAATAACTGAAACATGTAAATTATGTTTTTCCCCTCCCTGTCAACTAAATAGGCATGGTTCTATAAGCGCAACTTAATCCAAAAAGCAGATGTAGTTTTTCTTAAGGATATGAGATGTAGCCAACTGGCTCTCAGGGTACCTTCCTTCTCCAGCCTTATTGGAAGTGGCAGGTTGAAAGACCCTGGGATTATAGTGGCAAGACAGCGATATGGTTGGAGAATGAAGCTCTAATCCTCTATAGGAAATAGAACAAAAAATTGGGAAGGGAAAGGATGGGAGGAGCGTTTAAAGGAAAAGTAACATGATGTCTCTGAAATCAAAACAGTGATGCTGAGAAAGGATGCTATATACCCCCAACAGGCCCAAGCACACAGCTGAAGGGGGCAGTGTACCAAAGAGACCATCTTCCACTGAACACATTCATTAGCTATTTCTGTGGTCCCATTCCCTCCTGGACACAGCCAAATCTCTTAACACACAGAGGTCATGATCCTTCCTGGTGACAGGCTGGGAGGCTGCTTGTTAAGTCAGTCAACTTTGCTGGTTGATGATGGGGTGCTAATGTCCACGTGGGGGAGGTGTCATTTGTGTCTCACCCCAGAGCACCCTGTTTACTGCTCCTTGAACTGTTTGGGGCTCAAACACAGGAGTGTGATTGTCTGATGGTTGAGCCCAGGAGGTGTTCAGAACAGTCTTTAAGAAGGTCCAAAGACATCTTGTGTTAACTGTGAAATACAGAAAGGGGCATCAAGGGGCTGAAGAGATGGCTCAGGGGTTAAGAGCATGCTCTAGTTAATTACACAGAAGACCACACAGTTTGATTCCCAGTACCCATGCTAGGCAGCTCACAATACATAATTTTTTATTTTATTTATTATCATTGTCATTATTGTTATTATTTATCATTTAAATAATAGTATTAGTTAATATTTAATATAAATTAATTTATATATTTATATTTATAATTTATTTTTATTTTTATGTGTATAATTTATATAACGAAACAATATTGTTTAATATAAATTAATAATATTCATTATAAATTAAATATTATTATTATTTATTATCATCATCTGTTGTCAGAGACATGGTTTCTCTTTAGCCCTGGCTGTCCTGAAACTTGCTTTGTAGATCAGGCTAGCCTTGAACTCAGAGACCCACCTGCTTCTACTACAATTCATAATTTTATAAAATAAATTAATATTAAAAACAACAGAAAGAAAGGATGCATCAAGTTTAGGTTCATTGGAATTTCCAGTTCTTTTTGTTTAGATTTTAAGATTAAATTATATCTATCTAAAGGCTACATCCCTACTTGGTACATATTACATATTCAATGAATTAAAGCCGCAATTATTAGTCTGAGAAAGTAAGGATATTAGCAAGTGTTACCTTGTGGTGAAGAAACAAGCATAGTGGTACTGGTTTCCCTCTAGGTCACTGGTAATCTGTGTAGTTCTCAGTAAAAGAAACTGCATCTGCTCCTGCGTGCTTGCGTGTACGCGCACGCACACACACACACATCAGCTCTCATCACACACACTTAACAAGGCTGTATCCTCTCACTAGGTTTGTACTTTTATTATTTTTTCTTTGCTTTATAGTTTTAGAAACTAAACTCAGGGACTTTTAGATATTCTGCAAGCTCCTTATCATTGGCTTATCCCAGACATCACTGCAGTTTTAAAGTTAATACTTTTAATTTTAGGTTGTTGTCTGGATGTTAGATTTTTGAGCCAAGTGTGGTAACTTATATTTGCAATTTTAGCCCTTGGGGTATTGGCATAGGCAGACTATCATGAATTGAGGGAAGTCAGGGTTGTGCAGTGAGTTCTACGTGATCCTTGCCCACTGGATGAGTCCCTTACTCAAAAACAAACAAACAAACAAATAGAGATGTTTTGGTTATAATTGTGTTTCATGCTACAACATATAAAACTATAACTACAAACTATTTTTGTCTTTTAATTATCTAAATTTTGCAAACGAGATTGACCACTTCCTACAGCCTCTCAGTTAACTGAGAATTAGGTATTTCTGGAGACACATTGTTACAGCATGAGACTTTCATTGTCTACATCTCTCATAATTTAGATAGTTGTTGACAGAATGCAATGAGTGGAACTTTGACCTTCTATTTACAGAGTTCATATTTTCTGTTCCATGAGCAATTAATTCCTATAATGGTTGACATTAGGAAAGGGAACCCTCTTAAATGAACCTGAACTTTTCCCCATTATGGATGTGGTATGTTCTATGCCTCAACAAGAGGAGTGCCTTTCTACCATGTAGGAGTGACTCAGAATAATGGGTTTAATTTAATAAAATAAAATCCATGAGATTACAAGAAAAGTCAATAATAAAGAAAAAATGGGCTTTTAAACCCATGTTTTCAATTAATGCAATGCCTATCTAAGTAAACTCAAGTGCCAAACATAGACTAGGTTAATATTTCAGCATTTCAAGACTTTTACTATTATAAGGGGCAAAGAAATATCTATAGTGACAGAATTATTATTGCTCAAACTCTCAAATAGTTTTGAGATACAGGGCATAAAAGAATTCTTTTCCTCTACAACATCAACAGACCCCATTTTGAGTGTTCTTGTGATATGGGTATCAGTTCTAGTCCAGATGTAAAGAGAAGCCGTAAGAAAGAGAGACTCTAGAGATCTAGCGATATATATCACCAAAAGTTTAGAATGAAAGAAATCTATTTCAAACAATTTGACCACGGTTAATGAGTTGAGCACATAAATTTCTAAGCTAGCAGAAAAATGACTAAAACAGAAATTTAAGTTGAAGATGCTTTGCTCCTGTGGGTTCCCTCTGTAGACCCAGCAAAGGATTAAGCCAGCTGCCCATAACTGGCCCTGGCTGAGGAGGGGAAGTATGCCACTAGCCACCCAGCCCCTAGGTCCCAGAGACAATCAGACACAGCGGGGTGTATAGCATGCAACCTACAAAGCAAAACCCCACAAATCCCAGAAGCAGAAGGGAAATTAGCCAATCACATCAGCAGTCACATCTGCATGAGCCACAGCTCCTATAGCCCCTGATGGTGATCATGTGGGCATCAGGAATTTCATGTCATCTTACCCCAACCGTCTTTTTTGTCTCCTTCCCCCTTGCTCCCCTTCAGCGCCATCTTGGCTGGGAGTATTCTTCACAGGCTTTGTGACCTTAGTGTTTTTGAATTTCGCGCCTTTTTCTAACTGTTACACTATTGGCGCCAACTTTGGCCACTCCAGCCTCCTAGGTGCTCCATTAGGCCCACTTGCTCCTTTGGGATAAAGAGGTCAGATCCACGAGATGATTTAGTCAAATGTTTTGGAGAATAAGAATTTGGTTGAAGCGAACAGATTGCATCAAAACATACATAAAGTGTAGGCACCTGAAAGAGAGCTAATGTCAGTGACATTTGTGTGACAGAAACGATGTAGAGACAATCGTCTTTGTGTAAAATCCTGGGTGATATTCTATTACTTGTTTTTAAACTGAGGCTCCTTGTTCTGGAAAAAAAGCACTATGAGACGCATCATGATTCAAGGCTTTCATCTGAAAGAACCAACTAAACCTGCCCAGTCTCTGCTGCCTCCAGGATGATGGTGATATTGCACTGGGTGATAGAGGGGTGATGGTTTCCTCCCCGAAACACACTGCTGCTCATTTGCCTACTGCATCTGCCTCAGCTAAAGTGGCAGACAGTCAGCAGTGTCTGAGGTAATCGTGGTGACTGTGCAGCTCCTTAGGATAGAGAGAGCGAAATCCCTCCTGGTGTCTGGATTGTTTCCTCACTGCAACATTCTTTCCAATGATGCTCTTCTGATATTTTGTTTGTGCTGTCACAAGGAAAGCTTGTCTGCGGAGCTAGCCATACTAGTTATCCTTAGAGACTGGGCAGTGGTGGCTCACACCTTTAAATGCAGCACTCGAGAAACAGAGGCAGACGGATCTCTGTGAGTTCAAGGCTACCCTGGCCATAGGAGACTGAATCAGTCTAAAAGAGAGACAGAGCCAAGGGGTGGCGGCTTACCCCTTTAATCCCAACCCTAGGGAAGTGGAGATAGGAGTGATATGGGTGGGTGGAGAGAGGAGTATAGAGCAGGAAAAGACAGGAGCTCAGAGTGTTCATCCTGACCAATCAGTCTAAGAATTTGTAGAGAAAGGAACTTGACTGATGTGGGATTCCCCTCTGTGTGCTGGGAATACCATTGGTGAATAAAGACACTGCTTTGGCCTATTGATAGGAAAGCCACAGCCTCGTGGCAATACAAAGATTAATGGAGATGGGTTAATTTAAGATATGAGTTAGCAAGAAATATGCTTAAACTATTGGCTAAACAGTATTGCATATAATATAGTTTCTGTGTGGTTATTTTGGGAGTCTGGGCAGCCGGAAAATGAACAAGAGGCCTCCTACTACCCTTGCCTTTGTGGTCTGAGCATTCAGAGAGGTAAGAACTCCAGTGGCTGGGTTCTCTGTTTCTCTGATCTATCAACTTTCACACCATAATATCTGACTCTGGGTTTTGATTTAATAAGATTAATTAGGATTGTGTTACAATCTGCCACTATAGAAACCCCAAACTAAGCTTCTTTTACCAGTGGTAGTACCAAGTCCCACTTCCTCTTTCTTCTCCCAGTCCCAGCAAAGGTATGTCAGCCACTCTCTATTCATCCCTCAAAGCCATCTGTATCTACAGTTCCAGTGGGTCAAAACTCAGGTCCTTGTGTTCAGACAGTTATTAAAAGAAGTTTGCTAGGTCAAGTTCCTTTCACCAGAGTTGACCCTCATAATTGCACTGGATTGCTGAAAGACAAGAAGACCAAATCATTGTGCCTAGTCTCTGATATTCAGGGACTTCTGGATTTTTCCTACTATCCACTATTTTTGACTCTTTGGTACCTGAATTTGAAATGTCACATACACAAAAAAGCTAATGTGTATGGGGCTATGGTGGTAGGTAAGAGCAACTGATGCCTGAATGTGAGGATCCGAGTTTGGATCCTCAGCACCCATGTGGACAGTGTGGTATGGCCAGACTGATGCCAGTAATTTCTATACAACAAGAGTCAGAGGCAGGGGCATCCCTGAGACTTGCTGGGTAGCCAGCTGAGCAAAAGAGAGCTGCAGTTCAGTGCGAGATGCTGCTTCAAGGGTATAAGCTGGAGAAAAATAGAGAGCATTGTCACCTCCTCTTCCCTCCTCTCATGTGCATGGGCGCACAGTCTCCGCCTACATATGCTCACAGCCAACCCAATAATTACTCTTCTATTACTATTTATCTTAGTTACTGCCTATCTTCCTGTTCTTACTACGCAAACTTGGATTCTTATTTTATTATCATGCGAAGAGATGGAGAAAGACTAAAACTTGTTTGAGAATTAAAAACCTAAATCAAGACTTCATGATAATCTCCAACAGCATTTGTTGTATGTTTGAGCTTTATTGGTTTAAATCTTAATGTCCCTGTACCCCTAAACAATTTAAAGATGAAAGTTTTCATGTAGAAAAATTTGTTCAATCATAAACTTATGAATAAAAAAAATGAACATTTCTTATAACACTCAGATCCTGAATAAGGATGAAAGGTCTCTAGTTCTGGAACTATTTGGGGTTAAATATTCTATACGAATATAAATTCAGAGAAAATACACTCAAGCTTAAAGTTTCAGGTATGAGAACTATGTAAACAAACCTCTGTGGATTTTTGTCTTGCATTTCCTACCTTGTGTCTTAATAACATTCTCTCCCATGACAATTTCGTCTTTGAAGAAATAATAAACATAATTTAATTTTCTATCGTTGCCATGGTGAGAACTCTCCCCCCTCCACTTAGGAAGGCAGATAAATGGCAGGGCTGGGTAGCCTTCTGATGCCTCCTCAGGCAGTTTTAAAGACTGAAGCTGGGAATACAGTCTTCCTTAGAGAAGCTGCCAGGAATCGGAAGATTCTGAGCTGGTGAAAGAAGCCATCCATCTGGATGGCGCCCGGGACTTAGGTCTGACAGAGAGAACCAGGGAGAGCATTAGAGGCAGCAGCTTGCCACCCCCTGTCCCTGCACACTGACTCTCCCTTCTGACTCAGCACCCACATGCTCATCTCATTTCATTCATGAGCCGCACTGAGTGTTTGGCAGATCTCATCCATCATCACATGCTTTTGGCATCTGGGATGCAGCCAATGCTGGCTCACCTTTGGAGAATGAATTATTAGGGGTGAGCTACAGAAAGCTGGAGAGACAAGCCTGCTAGGGCAGATTACTGAATGAACTGCCCAGGTCAGCAACATCTCAAGAGAGATAGTCCCTTCAATCAGTAGGTCCTGTAACTCACTGAGCCCCAGTGCTTAATGACAATCAGTCTTTGTTTTTCCTTTTTCTTTTGCATTAAAAAATACAGCTATTTGGCACCAAATATGGGGCTGGGTAGGAATTATTCTGTTAAACTTCATAATAAAATCTTGGAGATAGTTTTCTAAAAGTCTTCTGACTTTTATATCTGTACTTATGTCTATCACTTATAATGTGTTTTGAAGATCATTTACATTTAAATGAAATAAATGAAATAAGGAACAAACATGCATAACTTTTCCATTATGCTGATAAAATTTCATGGTGTCTATGATTTTTAACATTTTATTTATTTTTGTGTCTGCACCCCTGTGTATATGTGTGTGGGATCATGCACCATGGGGCCCATATGGAAGTCAGAGGACAGCCCATGCTAATCTCCTCCCTCTTATCACCTCCCCAACCCAGAGTTTAACCACCAAGCCATCTTCAGGGCTGTCTTTCTGAGCATTTTAATTATCATTTCAATTGGATGGAGAAATGCCCCAGATTGGTGGAGAGATCCATAAGTGGTCAAAATGCACAGGATAAGTGACCATTGTATGTCACCCAACTGATACATGTACCAGCAATTCCAACCCCAAAGTGCTGGGGAACATCAAGGAAGAGGGGACAGAAAGATTGTATAAGAGCCAGAAGACAAGGGCATCTGCTGCTTGGTAGTGTCCTATAAATGTGACAGGGAGGCCATACCCAAGAACTCTCAACAACGTGGTTACTTGAATCAGACCAGCATAGTTCTAGCACCAGCTGACATGCCAATGTGGATAGAAAATTTCAGGAAGTCTTGCTACTGGATGAAAAGCTATAGGAGACCTATGGCTGCTAAGAGAGGACGAATCAGTCTTCTGCAGTAACTGACTCCTCCAGAAATTGTCCAGTCCCAAAATGTCAGTCCTGGACACATGAGCATACAAGCAATACTAAGTGGACTCTGGATGTTGTTTGTGTTTTTTTTTGTGTGTGTGTGTGTGTGTGTGTGTGTGTGTGTGGGAGTAATAATATTGATTAAAGAAGAGGTCATGAATTTGGGAGGGAGTGAAGGGGACACAGAAGCTAGAGATGGGGAGGGAGAGGTAAGTGCAGTGCAGATACAGTCTTCATGTAAGAAATTCTTTAAAAAATAATGAAATAAATTACATCAGCAGCATGTCATTAAAATATTTTCTCTGCCTTCTCACTAGTACTTAAAGTTGCCATCATTTTTAAACTTAGCTATTCTGTTATTTTGCATTTCTGTCTCATTGTGGTTGTAATTCACTTAAACTTACTTATTTAATTGGCAATATCTCAGACATTGAATTACATTACTAGAGTTGTCAAAATCATATAAATATTGATCGGTATAGTTGGACTTCAGCAATACAGCCTGAATGGGATTTTTTGAATAGACTTTATTTTTGGTGTGTGTGTGTGTGTGTGTGTGTGTGTGTGTGTGTGTGTGTGT
>LOJH01001045.1:17606-34017 GCA_001685095.1 Ellobius talpinus | reverse complement strand
TATGTGTAAGTAGGTACTTGTGGAGACCAGAAGAGGGCAATGGAGCCTCTGGAGCCGGAGTCATAGATGGTTGTGAGTCACACAAAGAGGATACTGGGAACTGAACTCAGGCTTTCTGTAAGAGCCGCAGGAACTCCGAATGCCATAGTACCTCTCAGATTCTACCTTTGTAAAACTTGAATTATTAGCAGCTTTTAATGATATTCTCCATAAATTTCAGTAGCAAATTCATCCCAAAAAATCTACATTTGTCTATAGCTGCATATTTAAAATAATTCTTAAGGATATTACTTAAAAGTGAAAACAGATCTCTTATTGAGCAAATGATCATGATAAGCTCAATTCTGAGGCATGAAATTAAAGTTATTGAACCTGGCACCCAGTCAAAGCAGGCAACTCTAAGCCTTATACATGCCATTGCCCTATGAAAGCCAGGTTCTGCGGGATAGACAGTACGCAGGGTAGACAGTCCACCCAGACAGGTTCTGCTGGGTAGACAGTCAGAGCAGCCAGGTTCTGTGGGGTAGGCAGTCCAGGGAAGCCTGGTTCTGTGGGATAGACAGTCCAGGGAAGCCAGGTTCTGTTGAGTAGGCAGTCCAGGGCAGCCAGGTTCTGTGGAGTAGGCAGTCCGGGCAGCCAGGTTCTGCAGGGTTGGCAGTCTGGGGCAGCCAGGTTCCTTAAGAGAGTATTTGTATGTACTTAAGGAAGATGTAGACAGCCTCTATTAGAGCACTATCCATAAACCCTCCCAGCTAGGTTTACAAGAGGTGTTGGCCATAAGTTATGATACACATCTCCTTTTAAAAGGTTATAAGGCACCTCATTCAGAAACTGACCAACAGGTGCTTTATATTTATATTTTGTTAAAGTACAATATTTCATTGATTCTTAATTAAATGTTTATAAGACTCAAATTGAAGCTATCTTGAAATTACATGTTTTATTTGAATTCTGAGAGCAATCAGTGAGCCACGGCACAATGAAAAACACAAATTATTTTAATTTTTTTCTGCTATAACAAATGTCCTGCACCAAGTGTTTATTAGCATTTCTGCAGTAATACACTCAGCAATTAAAACCCCTCAGCATCATTGGCACTACACAAAAATATAATAATTAGTCTAAACTTCTGTTTAAAATGCCATTTTTCTACATCATTTTGTCCACTTAAGCAATGGACCTTCTAGAACCACATAGCATTTTTTTAACACAAGGCATAGAATCCATCAGAACTTCAAATTTTTAACATGTTGAGGACTGGTGGGGAAATACATGGATATTTCTAATGAAAGTATCCCATAATGCTATGGGATAATGCAGTGTTCTTCTAAGGGTTCTGTCTTGACAGTTCAGAGACAGAAAAGAAAAGCAGAAACAATGAAGGCAGGAAGGAGAGTCTCTGTGGCAAACATGGTGGGGATATTGGACACTCAAGTGAACAGGGATGTTGGGCCTGTTGATAATTCAGGAGTTTTATTCTGGCATCTTCACTGGAGACCTTCCCCAAACCTCAGTGTGTGTGCGCCAAGGTGGTTTAAGTTACTGGATAGAAGAAAAGAGAAACTATTTAGGGGCTATTTTAATCACTTTTTCTTAGAACTGGAAATAATTTTGATTTCTGTGACAGAGAAAATAGCATGTCTGTCTGAAACAAAGTATTCAAATGACAAACCTGGGTGGCCTAGATGGCCACTTGGGCTGTGTGCTGTGTGCTGTCCTTGGACTGAAACTCATGAACCAGGAAAGGAACTGACTTATTTACACCACCATGGAGTTTTTTTAAGACATATGCTTTCTTTCTTTTTTAAAAAAAAACATTTCTTTTACTATTTGTTTGGAGAGACATGTGGTTGAGGATAGTCTCAGTCTCCTTATGTAGCACAGGATGACCCTGCTTTGAATCCTTCCACCTTTGACTACAGTCTTGAAAGTACAGGTGTGCACCACCGCAGCCGGCATAAATGGTGCTGGGCATCTAATCCAGAAGGCTATTGCAGGCTTAGCTAGCAAGCACTCTACCTACTGAGACACCTCCCCAGACTTTGTGTGTGTGTGTGTGTTTGTGTGTGTGTGTGTGTGTGAGAGAGAGAGAGAGAGAGAATGTGTGTGTGTGTGACTCTATCTGTCATATTGTCCTCTGTTTCAGATAGAGGCATACTGCAATTATCAGAAGTAAATATATCATTAAATATGTGTGCTTCAGTCCTAATATAGATTGAATGAACAGCTACAATTAATTTGATGTGGAAAAAAATCATCTTTCTTTTGCACTCTACCTCTCTCTGTCTACACAGACAGACAAACAGACATGCTGTTAATATTCTTTCCAACCACTACAGGTAAAGACTCATTAACTAACAAAGAAGGTTTCATTCAGGACATAATTTTGTAAGTTCTGGATTACAAAAAAGACAGACCCATTCCTTTAAGCCTGTCCTACACTTTTGGGATGTTAAGAGTGCCAAACAGAATCAGCCGCCTTAGCTGCCTGCCAGTATCATAGGCGTGTCAGTGAGGGCTGGGGACCACTATCTTTCATAGAAATGAACATCAGTTTGGGGCATTTGTGAATCTAAATAAACTAGCCCACATACTCACAAATACCACAAGTATCAAAGTGGTTCCCACCTTTAGGAACCTGTTACCTAGAATTTGAAAAACTAGACACCCAAGAAAAGTTTGCAAATATATTGAAAAATTTGGCCATGGGTTTAGGTGTTTAAGTGTGCTATTAAGTTTTCCATTCTTTCTTTAACACAACAATGGACGGGGGAGGAAAGCATGATTGAAATTCTTATTAATGTGGTAAAATTATTCTAGAGTTATCTGTATATAACTATAAATAAAAATATATAAAAATTATTTCAGGAGTGGCTTTATTTACACTCTGTCCCCACCTCATCCCAAAGCCTAAGTTAAAGGAATCTAAATGCTGCACATACATCTACCAGGCTAAGTGCGCATATTTCATATGAATCATTTGAAAACACTTTCCTATGTGGAACCCAGGGCATTTTCAGGTCAGTCTGGTCACACAGTCTTAAATACATAGATCTAGGTGGTCTATAAATTATCTATGAGTGACTTTAAAACATCCACCTCAAAACACCAGATGGCTAAGCAGGTTGGCGACTCAGGCTCTGGTTTCAATTTTTCAATGGACAGAATGACCAAGGGTAAGTGTCACGTACCGTCTGCCAGAGGCTCAGGGACATGGATTAGTGTGCTCAGTCTTGTTCACATACATAGTTGTCTATGTTTAAGGGATGAGCCTCATTCCACACACAAATGATTTATTTCTGTCTCCTTTAATAAAAACTTCTCTTAATTTTACCTCCTGTCACTGTCGTAACAAAGCCTGGTAAAAGCACCTTAGGAAGAAAACGAGACCCAGTCAAGGAAGTAGGCTGAAGCATCCAGCCACAACCACAGCCAAGAGCAGAGGAGGGAGGCACACATGCCTGTGCTTGGTTCACATCTCCATCCCTGCACAGCTCAGAGCAGTCGGTCACAACCACAGCCAAGAGCAGAGGAGGGGATCCAAGCATGCCTGTGCTCAGTTCATATGTCCACCCCTACACAGCTCAGGATCCCCTTCCTAAGGAACGGTGACACCCAAAGCAGATGGGTCTACCCACCCTAAAGTAACCCATACTCATACCTACAGGGCAGCCTGACCTAGGTAGTTCCTCACAGATCATTTATCCAATGGCTGTAGATTATGTCAAGTTCACAAATACCATGAATGAGCACAGCACACACAAACTGCAAATTTCTGATGGGGATTTAAGAATTTTTCATGTTAAAGTCCATAGAGTATGAGGAACCCGTACAATGACTTCTAAACTTCCTATTTCTAAAGAACTTACCTATTTTCTCCCACATCTCTGGGACATGGAGTCACTCTGTCCTGAGAAAGAGGAGTGACTGCTTGCCTCTCAAACATCTTTAAAAACAAGGACATTCAATAAAAATAGTTACACACTGTTGACCCATTTATATTCAGAAAATATAAGTATCTTAACAATTTATTTTGCATATTATTAGTATTTTTTAAAGTGTGGAATTTTGTTAAAAGGATAATTGAGAGGTGACTAGTAAGAGAAAGGGATAAGAGAACTGAACAAAGTTTATGATCACACGCTTGTTACCAGAACTAGAAGATAACAAGCCCTTAACCTTGGGTGCTGACTTAAGCTTCCACACTATCAGTAATGACAGCAAACTATCAGTTACTGAAAAGAACCTGCCTGACGTCTGAGAACGTGCTGAGAAGACAGCACACAGTCACGGCCTCTTTACCACACTCTTTCCTGAGCTCAGACCAATGAAAGGGTTGAGGCATCAAGGTACCCTGACTCCGTGATCATCTCTGAGACTACTGGGGCATCCAGAGTCATTTTTATGTAAAAAAAAGTTTGATGAATCCAGATATGTAATCATTTGTCGTCGGAACAGTAGAATTTCTGCACTTCTAAGTTCATGCTAATCTTTATTTTGTCTTAGTTTTTAGCAATTGAATTAAAATCTAATTGCACCATGCTTCCCTTTTCTCCTTTCTCTAAACCCTCCCATGTCCTCTTCCTCCAAAACCCCATCTCTTCTTCCTCCAACCCCTTACTCCCTCTCAAGTTCATAGCCTTTTTTCTTTGACTATATATACATATATGTGCATATATGCATCAAATGTCATTTCAACAGAACAGAAACTTTTGTGTATTTCCATGGACACTTTAAAAAATAACTCTTAAATGTAACAATATTTTAAATTATTTTTATAGTAAAATAGTATAAAATAGCCCACTGTTACTTAGTTATAAAAAATCTTAAGAAGAAATTAAAATGGTAGTTCAAGATCTTACAGTGAATCTAGCTGATTTTCAGAGTTCTTATCAACTCATCGAATGTACTCATATAATTTAAAATAATCAAGTCATCTTATCAAGTAGTGTCCATTAAAACAGCTATGATGTATAAATTGTTAGTTATTTTTAAGGGACATACTTGTTTCAGTCTCTGACATTTTTGAACCACTGTCTCTTCTCTCCTGTTAGCTCTATCTCAACCTACTTTACAGGTAGGTCTAAGCCCATTAAATATCATAGACCTTTGTATTTTAACATAGTCTACTTCATAGACTGTCAGTGTAGTGCGGGGCTCCAAGCTAGAGAAACCTTCTAATGCATTTTTTTCTTTTTTGTTAATTTGACAGGCTTTGATAAATTAGTGTTTAATTTATTACTCAACCTTAATTCTTGCCTTTTTCCTTAGGGGTAGAAAAAAAATTTCTTATTTAATTTGTGGTAATTGAGTTGATACCTGGATTCCCTGACTACTGGATGGCTCTCGCAGCCCTGCTCCTCCTGTGAGTCACCAAGATGTTTCTCTGACCCCTCCTCTACTTCATGGATGCTCCCTCTCACACTGGTATTACAACATCCTTGCCATTGTGACTTAAAATCATCATGGTCACTCCTTCCTTGAGTCTCATATTTGCCAGGGTAGGCAAGAAGTTGAGTAACTGGAGCAGAAATCAGGCTCTCAAGGAAGCAACTTGATACTTTCAAAAGCTAACAAGCATTACCTGACCCCAACCTGACCACATGCTAAGGGTTAAACAGGACCTGAATTCAATTAGCAGCCCCTACTTGGCCCCAACTTCTGGTAATCAGTTTGATTAGCTAACCTTCTTTCTCAAACACCTGTGCTGATTTCGGGGCCATAGAAAATAACTTTTAACTGCCTGGTCTGTTAAATCAACTATAATTCGATACATTTAGTTATTTCTCTTCTGGTTGGTCCTGGGATGTGCCCAGGCCCATACCATTTTGAATAAAACATCTTTTTCACAAATGTCTCAATGAAAGACCTCCTGAAACAAAAATTCTATGATACTTCCCCCTTTCCTAGCCCCCACCTCACTCTTCTTGCAAGACACACTGTCCTCCTAGGCTCTGGCTTCATCAGAAGTCCTTTTCAACTTCCTACTGTGTCCTTTTGGTTCCATGGGAAGGCTGAGGAGACGTCCCAGTCTTTGGTCAAACTGTCAAGTTCCAAGCTCATCTTGCAGTGTTACTAACAGTAACACTTGTTTTTGCAATGAGTAGTTCCTTTGTCACCTGTGATTGAGCCTCTTGGTGCTCTGAATCTTATCATGGACTTTATTAATATATTCATATCACATTAAACTGCAAAGCGCAAGTGCAGAGACCTCATCTGAATATCAGGTAGTTGGGGTGTTATGATGAAGGAGAGAGGAAGTGAGTCCAAGGTAATTCAGCTGGGGTGGTCGTAGAAGGAATGCTTACACAAAAAGCACATTTCAGGTGATAAGAAACCGACAAGAAATAAGCTTTATCTATATTTGAGTCACTGATAAGTTTTTGATGAAGGCAAATATTTAAGAACCAGAAAACATGAAATAAAGTGAGAATTCTGTTCACCAAATATTTATAATTTGTTAGAATTATCAAGACATAAAAATGTAAAAGTGTCAACATCTCATGAGAATGTCTATTCACACATGGCCACATAGCTGTGCTGGGAGAACACATGTGAAATGTGCAGAAAGCCTCGTGTTTACTTCCTGGCCATGCACAAACTGGGTATGGTGTCACATACACTGGGACTTTAGTCGCAGAGGTGGGAGGATCAGAAGATTAGGGTCATCTTTGACTCTCTAGCAGTGTTTGAGGCCAGCTTGTGCAACATGTGTTTCAAAACCCAATGGCATAAAGATAATATCTAAATGATGCTTTCCACACATAGATAGTAACATATATACAATCTGATGATGACAATGATAATGATGATGCCAAGAGGAGGGCGATGCAATTACAAAGGTCTTACAGAAGAGACTCGATCATATTATAGAAAATAAGAAAGTCTTCCCAGAAGATCAGCTGTAAGAGGCAGAGATAGAATAAAACTACGGCAAGAGTAAGGGTGTGGAGATGAAAACGCCAGCAGCAAAGAGACACAAAATTCTCTCCCAAACTTGAATGTTTGCTTGCTTGTTTGATTGATTGATTGATTGATTGATTGATTGATTGACTGTGAGATCCACAAAACAGGCTTCAGTGGGTCAGTGCTTTGAAAAGATGGAAAGATGCATGTCACAGCAAACACAACATTGGTGGTTCACGGTGATCCAATGACTCATTTACTTAGAGAGAGCTTCTCAAAATGGCAAGTCCATAAGCAAGTATTTGTTCATGGAATGCCTGAGTTTAGAAACCATAACCATTCCACTTGCTACATAAAGACAGGGAAGGATGATGCTGAAGAAGTCCTCTGTACTTCAGTCTCCTGTCCACCGCAGGGGTCATGCACAGGGCTGCAGGCTGTGTCTTGAGAATCATCACCAAACAGAATGGAGGACAGTTAAAATGAAAACGTGCATTGTTTTATACCCTACACCTCAACTATGGGCAATTGTCAATCATAAGTAACTCATCTCCAGGCCCACACAAGCAATGCTAATTGGATTCAGTGGGCTATCGGAAATAACAGATCAAGGTCATTAAGTTGGGAGTTGGAAGTGGCCCTGCTGGGAAAAATTGGGAGTAGATGGAAGGGGAAATGGGAGGGTAGATATGATGCTTCATTATCTGCATATCCAAATTCTCAAAAAATAAGTAAATGAATATTTTAAAAATAAACCAAAGGAAACTGGTGACTTTATAAAACAAGTATTGGTATTGTTTACCAGAGTTTGTGAAAGACCACTGGAAAAAATATAAAGCAAAGGGGAGAGAAGGAGAATAAAAACTGAATTAAGGAAATTAGTAATTTGAGAGATAATAGAAGTTTTAAGGAAAGAAATACTAACTTAAAGAATAATGGTAAGAAATTCTATGTTGGGCGAAGTGTCTAAAGAGAAATGATTGTGTCTATTGGGAAATGGATGGAGAAAAAACCTGAATCTATGATTGAATTATGATAATGTAATTGAGTAGGAATAGAAATTAGGCCATCCTCATCCTCTGTGTTCATCTGAACAGGAATTTTAACTCTGTGGTTCACCTACTGTTAATAAACACAAAAGTATAAAGCTAGAACGGAAGTCCCCAAGATTGTTTAGGTCAGATTTCTTAAAGAACATGGATTTTAGTAGTTTAATCCCCCAGAAAATTATATTATTTTCAGGAATCATTTTGCAAGTGTTTGGATGAACTTATATAAAAGCAACTCTTGGATGGACAGCAAGCAAATAAAGACAGCTATAATCTTCTATCGTGAGATCTATCTCCACACATCCAGACACGAGCATTTGCACTTGCAGGGGTTTCTACAAGGAAACACAAGTGTTAATATCTTTATCCATCTTTCAATATGCAGCAAGTAGTTAAACCAAACCTGGCCGGGATTTTTGGTCTTGAGGATTGAACAGCAAAGAAGACAGTGCTGTCATGCAGATGTTGAAAAACTACAGACTGTGGAAAAAAAGGAAAATAAATGGGCTTTAGACAGTAACACATGCACTGTGATGACAGTGTGAACCATTGGGGACCAATGATGACTGGAGAGAGAGCTCACAAGCACAGTGCTTGCTGCACAAGCATGAGGACCCCAGTTCAATCCCAGTACATACGTAAAACCAGGGTATGGTTGTGTACCTGTTATCCTGCCCTTGGAGGGGAAGAGACAAGAGGATACATGAATTGGCTGGCCAGCCAGCCTGAGACACCTCATCTCAATAATGAAAGTGGGGACGCATTGAAGAAGACACCTGTAGTTTAACCTTTGGCCTCAGCATGCTCTCCCCACCCACGCCCACACACCAGTCTACCTTATGGTAAGTTGTTTGCAGAAGGCAGTGTTGCAGGTACGCATGTTGATAGGAGATGCAATTCCAAAACCATGTATATAATGGACTTTCTCACCACAGGTCTAGGCAATATTAACTAAAGTTCTATAGATTGCTTAGCGAAATATGTTCCTAATATCTAAGATCAACAGACCATCGTAGTGCAGAGAGACGGTTGAGATGTTCTGAAAAAAGAAAGTTCTGAGTAGAAGACGATCAGGTACCAGAATACCTATGTTTTGTAAGGAAACACAAAAGTAAGGCATACAGTTGATTTGGTTGACACAGTGCAGACAGGGAAGGCTCTTGTGGGACTTGTAAAATCCTGGGTGTCCTGTAGGCCTCACAAAGGAATCTAGAGTCAGTGATGGTCCACAGAGGCTCATGGAGCCTCAGTTTTCTCTTATTTATTCACTTGCCACTTTGAAGATGTAAGAAGACAATCAAAGAAGAGTGAGAGAGAAATGTAGTCCTCTTTTTCCTTCACTATGGCATCTAAACTTGTTGGTAGACTCTAAAGAGATAGGTTACCTGGTGGCTCAAGAAATCTCCCTTAAAGAGAAGAGTTTGCATCTATTTTTACTGCACTTGTTCTTAATTTCCTTATACGTGCTGCTGGTTACAATACTGCCATGCTGTTTTGCTACAACAACCCTTCAGTGACCGTGAAATGACTCTGGTCTTGGAACTCACTACAGTCCTGATGATTTTGTGGGAACAAAGACAGGACACCAGCTTCAAGCCTCTTGTCTTTACACTGCTGTCTGGGATGAAAGCAAAATTATTCCTGAAGTTTCGTGCATCCCTAACTCATAAAAACCTAGGTCTGACAGACACACCTAGTCAGAATTGTAAGCACAGAAATGCACAGTGGTTCTCCTTAGCAAGATCGGATGGTGTGACGTAAGTCTGAACCCACTGAATGCCATGTGTCTCCTTGCTACAAAGAGAAGTACTTTAGTACCCCTCCCTGTTAATGTACTTTATACATTTTCAGTGACCACGACATGAAGAGTGTGTCCTTGTCCTGGGATAGTATGCATGCTCCTGCTTAGGACTTCAAGGTGAATATACTTTTGAATTTGCATCTACAGGACTTTCCTACTACAGGTCTAGGCACCCTTGGCTAAATCTTGGTAGAATGCTTACGGAAACACAGCTGGTGGATCCACTCATAGGGAGATGTGGAGTCAAGGAGTTTCTTGACCTAATCAGTGGGTTACCCTTCACTCATTCATAATATGATGCCATGTGTGGGTGGTGGTCACGGGGCATTTCCTGAAAATGCTCTCTGTCCCTCCTGTCCCTTCCTCTGCTTGCTGGATGCTCAGAGAGAAGTAGACTCTGCCACAGCCTTCTGTCATCACGATGGTTTACCTTACCTGAGACCCAAAGCACTGCATCCTGCCAACCAGGATGAAACTCTCTAAAACCATGACCCAAAGCAAATCTCTCCTCCTTTTAAATTCTGTCTGTTGGGTATTTTCTCACAGTCATGAAAAATGCAGCCAACACAATGGCCCGTATGAACATCCACAGACTTATAAATAAAAAAGTAACAATTTTAGAATATTTCATGGCAAATATTAAATGGGATAAAGTATTTTTAAGAAAGGTTTCCTTCAGAATTTATATATTTATTATGCTATTTTAAACACCTGCTTTTGGTGTGTACATGTGCATGCACGTGGAAAAGCATGAGTACATAGAAGTTGGAGGAAGACCTGAAAAATTCTTCTGTGAGGTAGGTTCTGGATATTAAACTCAGGTTACCAGTTTTGACTGTGAATTATCTACCTGTATGCCGAGTATCTTGCAGGTCACACATCTTTTCTTTAAATAACCATTAGAGTACATTAATATTATAACTCCATGCAAAAAGCTTGGGCTTTTCAAAAGCTGGGAAGTAAACTCACTAGTTCTTATAACACAATGATAAAAATCACTTAAAAAATAACTGCAGGCTCAGTAGACTGTATAATTGTGTGTGTGTGTGTGTGTGTGTTCATGTGTGCTTGATAATTAAAGAAGAGGTCATGAATGAGAAGGCACAGGAGGATTTTGGAGAAGGGTATAGAGGGGCTATGGAGACAGAGTACTCAACAGTTTCTTATCTCAGGAGTATTCAAGTCAACTGTTGCATATGATGTATATTGTGGGGAGTTTGAGACAAGCATGGCTTAGGTTAAAGATATTTTGATATTTCATATTTTTATTGGATTTTACTACAGTTTACATCAATACCAGCACAGGAAGCGAATAAAGAATTCTGTTTTCATTTTCAGATACTTAAAATCATGGGTGGACTTTGCTCTCTTGTTTCTGGACTGAATGTCTTTCTTATGGCATGAACATGCGGTGTCTATGGCATTCGCACCACACACCTGGAAAGTAATGAAGTCCAACCTTTGGCAAGCCAAGAAGCTGACAAGCCATTCTTTGGTCTCAAGCTTCAGAGTAAAGAAAATCAGGTCTCCAGCTGCACTGACGTGGCCCACAGACAAGAAGGTAAACAAATGCAAGCATCTTCCCATCAGGGTAGGCACTGCAAACATCTTCATGTCAGGGTCCTTACTGTGAGCGTCTTCTGTCAGGGTTGGCGCCGACACCCATAGGCACAGTTCCCACACCTTGTTAAATGAGTTTCATTTGCCAGGAAAGAGGCCTAAGAAGAGTGAGGCTGTGACATGGGCACAGTCTCCACAGCTCTTCAAGATCTGTTTTGTGCATTCATTGACTGTACAGTCACTGGTATGTGTTTTAAGGCAGCGATATTTAAATCAGGGTCTGGCTAGAATCAGCCCTTGCTGATGTATTTCTGACACTGTTCCATTTGAGAGGAAAGAAAAAAAAGATATGAACTGAAGGGAATAAAATTGGAGCCTTTGTAGACTGTTTGAAAGATAAAAGCCCACATGTGTTCACAGAGTCCTAAACTTACTACATCCTTTCCATTACATTATTAGCATAAAATATTTACATGTATCTCACAACAAACTGATTTTTAAAAAGCCAATAGTTTGGTATAAGGCCACCAGCAAGAGAAATACTTGGTTATTTCCAGTGGCATTTCCCATTTTAAACTTTATATTTAATAAATGGGAAAATCAAAATAAATATAAATGTACCTACCTACCCCAAGGTAATTCTAATGTATCTATATTTTGATGTTTCACTTAGATATGTGTTAACAGTAAGATAAATATTTATCTTTATATTTTTCTCTGCCAATGTCTCACGCTCCAACCTGAGCTTCATCTGGATGGGACAGTTTCCAGTGTACCACCAGTGGTCACAACAGCAGCCTAAGGCCTAGTTCTACAGCCGCTTGGCTTACTCTAAAGATAAAGCTCCTGCCTTATGCCAGTGTCTGCAGTCCAAAAAGGCCTTATGGAAGGGAGTTCACACTACTGATCATGGCTATGGGTTCAAGAATAATGATAACAAGTAGTTCTTAGGTCGAGGGGCACAGAAACACTTTCTATTATTCTTGGAGGTTTCTTCTGGGTCAAATACTCTGTGCATTGTTTTGCCTATGAAAATAGTCTTCTCTTCCATTGGGGACCATCTAGAAATAGGAGAGCAGGGAGGACCTAGGCAAAATAACATCCTTTGAACATGACAGAACAGCTATTGCACTCTGCAAAAGTCCTGCACAAGAGCAAGCCAAACTGCCCTCAAGCCTTGACTGGGGTGGGGCATGAGCTAGCACCTCTAGATGAAGTGCTATTGAAAGCTGATTGCTTCTGAGAGAGGGAGAGATATTCCATTTTCTTTAAGGGTTGTGACCACTGACAAGTCAACCAGGTTCCAGTGGATGATCCCTTCAAATTGAACTTTGCAGTTATATATATGATTATATATGCATATGTGTGCACATGTATGAGGTTCTCAAAGAGTTGCTACAGATGCTATAATAGAGCAGGTCAAAGTGACTGTAGTAACAGACTCTTTATTGGCTTTTTGATCTCTGCCCTCCTGTGTGGATTCTTTCACCTACTTCCTCTGATCACATTTCCAAGAAACACACTATCACCCTAGGTACCTTTTGAGGTTCTGCATTCATGACTCCCAAACAGGGATATTTGCTGGTAAAATAATATGCAGTACAGAACAAGATAAAGACATATAACCCAGAATTGTCTAGTTAGTTTTGTGTCAATATTTATAACACATATTAATGTGTAATAATACCTTGCAGAACTTAAGTGATATTTGTGGCTCTTGTACATGATAAGGCTTGTCTCATACATGTCCATCTAAGGAGGACAATCAGAGACCTCATTTTCAAAAGTATTTTATATTCAGTTTGTCCTATTGAATTCACAGTGAGAAAAGTGCTGTTTTCAATCACTATCTTGTGATTTTAATAAAAGACATTTATGCTTTCTGCTTCATTTTATACTTGACACGTTCTGTCATAAAATAACAAACCATGCTGTGGCAGAATAGGCTAAAATGGTTTCAGCCTACCCTCTGTGAAATAATCAGCAATATTAATGCTTTCTTTCCCCTCTACCTGCCATGATTTCCAGCAACTGGCAAACTAAACACTTCATGACAATCCCATAAGGAGTGTAACTTGTATGTTCCAGGAGTCACCGCATTTACAAGTACATAGAAAAGAGTTAATAAGAATTGGCGAACTTTTTCCCCTGCTGCCCTGAGATGGGTCCATATGGCATTGTTCTTCATTGCCAGTGTAAAAGGGAAACTTAACACAAGGTCCGGAGCTTTTGCTATTCTGTAAACGAAGGAGGGAGAGTGTACTCAAATTCCTTGCCGCAGGAACTGGCTTAGTTGGCACCAACTCAGGTCTGGTACCTTCACTAACCAAATCCAAGCAGCCTTCAGGGAGCCACGGTTTCTAGTGGTGACTGATCCCGGGGCTGACTACCAGCCCCTCACAGAGGAATCTTACGTCAACCTGTCCACCATTGCCCTGTGTAACAGACTCTCCCCTGTGCTGCATGGACATTGTCATCCCGTGCAACAACAAGGGAGCTCACTCAGTGGGTCTGATGTAAAGGATACTGACCCGGGAATGTCTCTGCATGAATCGCACTATCTCCAGAGAGCTCCTATAGGGAGTTATGCCTGATCTTTACTTCTACAGAGAGCCAGTGGAGACTGGGAAGGAGGAACAGGCTGCTGCTGAGAGGCTGTGACCAAGGAGGAATTTCAGGGTAAATAGACTGCGCTAGCTCCTGAGTTCACTGCTGCTCGACCAGAGGGGGCAGACTGGTCTGAGGGTGTGCTGCGGCCATCTGTACCCATTCAGTAGTTCCCTACTGAAGACTGGAGCACCCGGATAGCCACTGAGGATTGATCAGCAGCTTCCAAGGCAGCGGCCACCAGGTGGGTTGGAGCTACCACTGAGTGGACTCGAGATCCTCTGGAAACAAAGGTGGAAGGAAAATAAAGTTCCTACAAGCTGTCAAAATAAAACAAAACAAAAAGAAAAGGAAAGAAAGAGAAATAAAAAGGCAATTCTGTATTTTTTTAATTTTTAATTTTGTGAATGTGTAGATGGGGAAAAGGTCTGTGCACAAATGCTCAGGTGTCCATGGAGTCCAGAAGCATCAGAGCCCTGCAGCTGGAGGTAAAGGCGGTTGAGAGCTTCCCGACGTGGATGCCGGGATCAAACACGGTTCTTTTGTAGGAGCAGTGCATGCTATTTTATTTAAATGCCAGGGCATCTGTTTATTAGAACTTCCAGTGTGTAAAGTTCAAATAAAAGCATCTATCCAGCTGCTACAATTTGAAAGTTAAATCATCTTTTGTTCTTTTAGAAAAACTAGGTCACAAATTAATAGAGTAGTGGAAAACAAATTACATTTAAAGCAACTTAGAAAAAGTATTTACTTCTTTTGTTGAGTGTAAATATGTGCAAAGAAGTGTAAATTTTATTAATGAAATACAGACATTCATATCATAAAGATAACAAAAGAGGAACATTTACAGTTTTTGCTTGAGATGGATGTAAACATGTAAGCAGTAAGTCCTCCCTTTAGTTTTTAACCACTTACCTTCCACGTTCAGCAATAAAGACTCACTTTTCAGCTGTCAGTACTAATATCTTACTGCATTAATATGTACTTTATTATTAAAACAATCTTGTTTTACATACCAATCGCAGTTCCCTCTCCCTCCCCTCCTCCTTCTCTCCCCCCCCATTCCCTCCTCAGAGAGGGTGAGGTCTCCTGTGGGAAGTGAACAAAGTCTGTCACATCACTTGAGGCAGGACCAAGGCCCACCCCCTATATCCCTCCATAGAGGATGGGCTCCAAAGAGCCAGTTCATGAGTTAGAAAACTGGTTCCACTGCTAGTGACCCCACAGTCTGCCTAAGTCACAAAACTGTCACCCACATTCAGAGGGCCTAATTCAGTCTTATGCTGGTTTCCCAGCTGTCTGTCCAGGGTCAGAGAGCTCCCACTAGCTTGAGTCAGCTGTTCCCCCCTCATGATCTTGGCCCCTTTGCTCATAATATCTCTCTGCACTCTCTAGGACTGAACTCCAGGAGTTCAACCCAGTGCTTAGCTGTGGATCTCTGCATCAGCTTCCATTAATCACTGGATGAAGGTTCTATGATGACAATTAAGGTAGTCATCAATCTGATTACAGGGGAAGGGCAGTTTAGGTACCCTTCCCACTATGGCTTAGACTAGTAGCTGGGGTTATCCTTAGGGTTCCTGGGAGTTTTCCTAGTGCCTGATTTCTTGCTAACCCCACAATGGCTCCCTCTTTCAAGGTATGTCTTCCCTTGCTCTCCCTCTCTGTCCTTAACCCAGCTTGATTTTCCTGATTCCTCATGTTCTCCTCCCTGCTCCCCTTCTCCCCTCCCTGCTCCCAACCACCTTCCGCCACACTGTCAAATAACTAAGGAAATCTTGTCTACTTTGCCTTCCAGAGCTGGGGGGCCATCCTGGGGTCCTGGACTATAGACTGGTTATCCTTTGTTTTATGTCTATTATCCACTTGTGAGTGAGTACATACTGTTTGGTTGGAAGTGTCACCCCAGCCCTCTGGCACCTCTATATCCAAGGAGTCTGAAATGTTTGGGTCCAGGCTTCACCCAAGCTCCTGGGCACCCCTATATACTAGGAGTCTAGAATGTTTGGGTAAAACTTTCCATCCCAGGCCCCTCCCCTGGGAGTTGACTCAGTCCAGACTATACCTCTGAGGAAGCCCACCAAATGGTGCTGCCTCCCCAGAGAGGGTCAATATAACTCTCACAGGCTATTTAAATTGCCCCTCAGAGAACAGACATGTGGTCTTCTCTGTCTTCTTTCCCCCTCTCCTTGGTGTTCCCGGTCTTCATCCATTAATCCTGGGCTTTTTCTTATTCCATTTGATTTGGTCTGATCTGAATTGTTACATCAGCAGAGAGGCTTATGAGGCCATAAAAACCTTTCACATACCATGTTTGTCTTTCTGGGTCCAGGTGGAACTCAAGTTCCATCCTTTTGCCAAAAAATTTCAAGATATCATTGTTTTTTTTTACCACTGAAAAGTATTCCATTGTGTAAAGGTACCACATTTTCTTTACCCGTTCTTTGGCTGAGGGGCATCTAGGTTGTTTCCAGGTTCTGGCTATTAT
>LOJH01001045.1:0-17482 GCA_001685095.1 Ellobius talpinus | reverse complement strand
TATTACTGCTATGAATATAGTTGAGCAAATGTTCTTGTGGTTTGGGTCTGCATTCTTTGCATAAATAAATGCCCAAGAGTGGTATCGCTGAGTCTTGGGGTAGATTGATTCACAAATTTTTGATAAACTGCCACACTGATTTCCAAAGCGTCTGTGCAATTTTGCACTCCCACCAGCAATGGAGGAGTGTTCCCCTTACCCCATATCCTCTCCAGCATAAGCTGTCATTAGTGTTTTAGATCTTAACCATTCTGACTGATATAAGATGAGTCGTTTTCATTTGAAGTTCCCTGACGGCTAAGGATATCAAGCAATTCCTTAAGTGCCTTTTGGCCATTAAAGATTCTTTTGTTGAGAATTATCTGTTTAGATCTGTATCCCATTTTTAATTGAATTATTTGATGTTTTAATATCTAGGTTCCTGAGTTCTTTGTACATTTTGGAGATCAGCCCTCTGTCTGAAGTGGGGTTAGTGAAGATTTTTATCCATTGTGTAGGTTGCCATTTTGTCTTATTAACCATGTTGTTTGCCTTACAGAAGCTTCTCAGTTTCAGGTCCTATTTATTAATTGTTGATCTCAGTGTCTGCACTACTGGTGGTCTCTTATGCTAGTGTGTTCAAGGTTACTTCTCAGTTTCTCTTCTGTCAGGTTCATTGTGGCTGGATTTATGTTGAGGTCTTTGATCCATTTGGACTTGTGTTTTGTGCATGGGTATAGATAATGGATCTATTTGCATTCTTCTACATGATGATATCCACTTATGCCAGCATTGTTTGAAGGTGCTTTCCTTTTTACATTCTGTAACAAACTTCTTTGTCAAAAACCAGGTGTTCTTAGGTTTATGAATTGATATCAGGGTCTTCCATTCAATTCCATTGGTTCACCTGTCTGCTTTTGTGCCCAAACCAAGCTGTTTTCATTGTTATAGCTCTATAGCAGAGCTTGAAATCATTCCAGTGATGCCTCCAGAAGTTCCTTTATTGTACAAGACTGTTTTTACTCTCCTGAGTTTTTTTTCTTGTTTTTTTTTTCATATAAAGTTGAGTATTTTTCTTTCAAGGTTTGTGAAGAATTGTGTTGGGATTTTGATAGGGATTACATTGAATCTGTAGATTGCTTTTGGTAAGATTGCTATTTTTATTATGTTAATCCTAGCTATCCAAGAGCAAGGGAGATCTTTCCATTTTTTGGATATTTTCTTCAATTTGTTTTTTCAAAGACTTAAAGTTCTTGACATACAGGTCTTTCACTTGTTTGGTTAGTGTTACCCCAAAATATTTTATGTTGTTTGTGTCTATTCTGAAGGGTGATATTTCTCTAATCTCTTTCTCAGCCCACTTATCATCTCTATATAGGAGGGCTACTGATTTTTTGAGTTAATCTTGTATCCTGCCATATGACTGAAGGTATTTATCAGCTGTAGTAGTTCTCTGGTAGAATTTTTTTGGTCACATATGTAAATTATCATAAGAAAATAGTGAAAGTTTGACTTCTTCCTTACCAATTTATATCTTCTTGGTTTCCTTTTGGTGTCCTATTGCTCTAGCTAGAACTTTGAATACTGCATTAAATAGATATGGAGAAGGTAGACAGCCTTGTTTTGTTCCTTATTTATGTGGAATTGCATTGAGTTTCTCTTTATTTAATATGATGCTTGCTGTTGGCATGCTGTATATTGCCTTCATTATGTTTAGGTATGTCTCTTGTATCACTGATCTCTCCAAGACCTTTATCATGAAGGAGTGTTGGATTTTGTCAAAGACTTTTTCTATATCTAATGACATAATCATGTTAATTTCCTTTAAATTTTCCAGTTTTGTGGAGTACAAGTTTTTGAAGTATAACCTGATGATTCTCTGGATTTCCTCAGTGTCTGTTGTTATGTCTCCATTTTCTTTCCTGGTTTTGTTAATTTGCATACTCTCTCTGGTTTTGGTTAGTTTGGATAAGGCTTTGTCCATCTTGTAGATTTTCTCAAAGAACCAACTCTTTGTCTCATTGATTCTTTGTATTGATTTCTTTGTTTCTATTTTATTGATTTCAGCCCTCAATTTGATTATTTCCTTGCATCTACTCCTTCTGGGTGTGTTTGCTTCTTTTTTTCTAGAGCTTTCAGATGTGCTGTTAAGTTGCTAGTGTGAGATTTCTCCAAGTTCTTTATGTAATCACTTAGTGCTATGAACTTTCCTCTTAGCAGTGCTTTCAAAGTGTCAAATAAGTTGGGTATGTTGTACCTTCATTTCATTAAATCTAGGAAGTCTTTAATTTCATTCTTTATTTCTTCCTTGACCAAGGGGTGATTCAGTTGAACACTGCTATATTTCTGTGCATTTGTGAGCTTTCTATAGTTAGTGTTATTGTGGAATTCTAACTTTGAGCCATGGTAAATTGATAGGTACAGGGGGTTATTCCAATTTTTTTGAATCTGTAGAGGTTTGTTTTGTTACCAAGTATGTGGTCAATTTTTGAGACGATTCCATGAGGTGCTGCAAAGAAGATACATTCTTTTGTGTTTGGGTGGAATGTTCTATAAATGTATGTTAAATCCATTATAGAGTCATAATTTCTATTAGTTCCTTTATTTCTCTTTCAAGATTCTGTCTAGCAGTCCTGTCCAGTGGTGAGAGTGGGGTGTTGAAGCCTCCCACTAATAGTGTGTGGGGTTTGATGTGTGATTTGAGCTTTAGTGTTGCTTCTTTTATAAATGAGGGTACCCTTATGTTTGGGACATCGATGTTCAGAATTGAGACTTCTTCATCTTGATGGATTTTTCCAGTGAAAAATATGAAATGTACTTCTTTATCTCTTTTAATTAATTTTAGTTTGAAGTCTATTTTATTAGATATTAGAATAGCTACACCAGCTTGTTTCCTAGGTCCATGTGGTTGGAAAATCTTTTCCCAACCCTTTTCTCTGAGGTAGTGTCTGTCTTTGAAGTTGAGGTGTGTTTCTTGTATGCAGCAGCAGGATGGATCCTGTTTCCATATCCATTCCATTAGCCCTTGTCTTTAATAGGTGAATTGAGGTCATTGATATTAACAGATATCATCTTCACAAAGTTATTTTTAAGGTTGCTTTCTTCTATTTCTTTTGCACCAGGATGTTTGGGTCTTGCTGCTTTAGAACTACTAGTTTTTGGTGGTGCCACATTGTTCTTTATATTGTTGAATTTATTCTTGCACTGGAGTCTACCCAACTCTTCCTCCAACCAGCACAGGCGGTTTCTGTGCTTCCTGGGGCCAATTGATGCAAGTAGTTTCTATGCCTCCAGGGACTGTTATTTGTCCAAACCATGCAGGCAGTGTCTGTGCCTCAGGGGGCCACTGATGTGGTGGTGGATGGTTGGGCTTGTGAAGCAGAGTGGGACTTGCCAATTACAGGATTACAGGGTCCAAAGTTGGGTGGGAGTGGAGCAGCTTGCCTGAGGAATCCTGCCTATCGACCAGTTAGTGTGGCTGCTGTAGGTGGGGAGGGGCACAGGTTGTGCCCTGGGGCCTAGGGCCTAGAGTTGTGGCTGTCGGATGGGAGACCAGTCACTCACCTCTTTGTCGGCTGGTGGAGAGACTGAATTTTAAAAGACTTTGGATTTTTAAAACAGGCTGGCTATTTTAAAGAAACTGAACTTTTAATGTATGTGAATTTGTAAAAACTGTGGAATTTTTAGTTATTTGTATTTTTAATATAAATTATTGGTAATTAAATGAGAAAGGAAAGGCTATGGCTTAATGGTAATGGTTATGTGTTTTTGTGTCAAGCTCACAAGAGGTCAACTGTGCTGGATGGTTTTATGTCAATTTGATACAAACTAAAGTCAACTGAGAGGAGAAGACCTCAATTAAGAAAATGCCTCCATAAGATCAGTTTGTGGACAGTCATGTAAGGCATTTTCTTAAGAAATGTATGATGTGAGAAGGCCCATCCAATTATGGGTGGTGACATCCCTGGGCTGGTGGCTCTGGGATCTATATGAAAACATGCTGAGCAAACCATGGAGAGCTAACAGTAGGCAGCTCCCCTCCATAGCCTCTGCCTCAGCTCCTGCCTCTTAGTCCCAGCCCTGTCTGAGTTCCTGTCCTGATTTCCTTCCAGGATGAATAGTGATTTGGGAGTATAAGTCAAATAAACCCTTTTCTCCCCAACTTGATGTTTGGTCATGGTGTTTCATTGCAGCAATAGGAGTCCTAAGACAGAAAGATGACTCTATAAATAGGAATTAGATTGCAAATTTATTTTAAAAAGTAGCCTCTGCTTTCTTTACGATCTCAACAGTCTTTAACTCCGTCTTCAGAAGGTCTGATATCCTCTTCTGGCCTCCTTGTGTATCCCCACTCCTACGCATGTGCTCCACACAAACCAGAGGCATGCATAGAGAGTATGAGAGTGGCTCAGCCCAAAGGTCAGCATATGTGAGAGACCACAAGGACACCAAGGTTCAGTAGCAGATGAATGTTGCATTCTGAAAACAGGAGATTTCATGAAGTATTAATTAAAGGACTTTCCTTCTTAGTGTTGATAACTTTCAAATTTGTCACGTGATGCAAAGTCATTCATTTGATAAATTGAAACAATGAAATGCTACAGGTTATCTTTTAATTAAAAAGCAGATTTTTAAAACATTCTCATGTAGCACACTCCTTTAAACACACACACATATGCACACGTACGCATGCAAACACACATGTGTGCAGGCACACAAATGCATACTTCTGCAAAATTAGCATAACTTGCATAACAGAATCATTACATTTCAGCCTCTACATTTGCCTGTGGGAGTTAAGATGGGCGAGTATCAACCCTCAAATGAAAATGTAGATGAAGATCCACTCAATGGAAAATGCCAACATTTCTTTCTGTGTCTCACCTCCCGGTTGTGCCATCATCTCTCTGAACTTTGACTCCATAGATCATCTCTCCTACTTCTTGGAACTCCCACCAAAACTTTGCCTCAAGGTAGAACATGACAGGGCCAGGGCACTGAGAATTCTGAAGACTCAAGTCAAATGCCTCCCACCTCCTCAAAGTCAGTAGGTGAGAAATTATTAGGCCAGGTGTGGAGTAAGGAACAGCTTCCAGCCTAGTGTGTTAGCCATGTGATTCTGTCAAAGTCAGCACTGGTGGATCTAATGGATTTATCAAAGCGAGTATGGTTAGATCTAAGGGATTTTGTAAAAAATGTGCAGACGGATCCACATAAAGGAATGTGCTATTGTAAAGAGCAACCAATGCTCTTTTCTATATGATGTCAATGCAGGAAATTTTAGAACTCAGAAATTTTGCAGAGTGGTTTGATGCATGTCTCTTGACTAATGTCTGGAGAGCACAGTGATCAGCACATGGTAGAAAATTTCTTTGCTGGATTACTGTGGTTTTATATCATGAGATTTCTGAAAGGTAAAATCAATTAATAATGATATCTGTATTAAAATACTCATCACAAGAAATGTCTTCAGAGAATCCCAAGTGGATGCCTCTTTAGTAAATTTTGATTAAAAAAAGATGTTGCTATACTGGACTTCCTACAGCAATCTCAAGCTCTGTATCCCACGCATACATTTTTAGTGGATTCAAATTATTTTAACTACTAGGAGTTCATAAAGAAATCAAACACACTAAACTGCTATTTGCAACTTCATTATTTTACAGTTCCTTTTTTCTTTCACCAGGAAGAACCCAGGCCAAAACACTCAGAATCATTTTTGGCAGAAATGTAAACACTTTGGAAAGCAAATATCCAATTAGTTCATTGTGGTGTGCAGCCTTTGGGTCTGTATGAGAGAGAGCACTGTAATGCCTGGGACAGTCCATCACTGCTGACTAGGCTCTGCCTATGAGTGGCCAGGTTTGATCAGGAGAACTCTGACTGGAGGACTCGTTTCAAAAGTTTCAGTGTTCAGACAGCATGCAGGTGGTTTTCTTTCACTCAGTCAGCCCACTGCTTTCTAAAAATAAACCTTAATGAACTTCTGTTCATTAACCTTGTTCTCCATGAGTAATGTCATTTTAATTGCATCTTTCAGTCAGAGATGAAAAATTTGTTCCAACTGTAATGATCTCACAGGAGAGGCTGCCGTGGACGTGAGCCTGGCCATCTGTTCTCGGCACATTTCTCTCCATGGACCTTCGCTTTAGCCTCTTTCACCGACTCTACCTGCAGCCTCACCCAGCTCTACTCAGAACAAATAACATAACATCCGTGCGCTGAAACCAGGGGATTCAGTTCAACTGATTCTTCCTGAAAGGGACAAGATTCACAATAATTTCTAGAATGGAATGAAAATATGATTTAACCTTTCTAATGAAAAGTTCAAAAGTAAAGATCAGTTGACTAAGCAAACTCCACTCATGAGAACAGTTTAAAGTCCCAGCCTGAATATCCAGACTCAGAACAACCCTCCCAAGTATTTGCTCTGTAAAATGCATCTGCAGGTCTCCAAGCTTGCCTCTTGCTCCCTTCCTGCTATGTAAATAGCATCAGGATGTCATGCACAATGCTGTTTCTCATTATTACAAGAAATAATTGTTCGGTGTTCCTGGCTGCATTCCTGTGACACGGAGCAGTGGGGCTTAGGAGGACATGTGTGTTGGGTCTGCAGCAGACCATCAAATATGAGCAGCCTTTTGGTCGTTTCGGTGTTCCAGGCTGCAGACATGCCTCTTCAATAAGCTGCACCCACCACCACAATCACTAGGCTTAAGGAAAGTGGACTGGGAGAGGTCTTTTCAAAGCATCCCCTGCTCTAAGAGAAGCCTCACTTTCTAATTTATGACTGTGTGTAAAACATCATGTAATCACATCTGTTGCTTTTTACACCATAAGGCATTTCCTGAGGTGGTGGGAGTAAGTCCGTCACACTGTACATGCAATGCTCAGACACACCATCACAATTACAGGTACAGAGACATTACCTGCAGCAATACTGTATCTTTTCATGTGGAAAACTATGTTCTTGTTTACTTTCTGTTGCTATGATCAAACACAGGCTAAACATAATTTGGGGAAAGAAGGAGATTATTACATCTTCCTTGGTACAGTCCATCACCAAGTGAAGTCAGAGCAGGAACTCAAATGAGCTGAAGCAGAACTCACAGAGGAACAATGCTCTCTGGCTGACACTGAGGCTCGTGATCAATTATCTCTCTTACACAGCTCAGGCCAATCTGCCTAGAGATGGCGCTGCCAACAGTGCCCTAGGCTTTCCTATTTCAATTAGCAATCAGGACAGTGCCTCAATGGCATGGCCATAGGCATAGTGGAGGTACTTCTTCAGTTGATACTCCCTCCTCCCAGGTGGGTCAACCTGAAAACCAAGAGCAGCCATGACAGAATTATTTGATAGACTTCACATAAGTGTATAAATATGCACACAAATTAATATGCTTCTTTCTTGGAATGTGTTAACTTTATCAGCTATGAGACTTAATTGCATTTTGATGCATTACGCATTTATCAGAGCCCTTGATGTCTAGTTTTAACAACCTTCTGGTGTGTCAGATCTGCACTGCTTAGATTTTTCCCCTTGTGTGTGAGCCATTCCACTTCCTCGTTTGAACTTACTGAATTGTAGGGAACTCGCCACAGTTCTGTCTTCACACACTCCTGATCTTAAGAGTGCTTCCTGTCCATCAACAGTGACTTCCCCTTTACACTCTTGGCTCTAGGCCACCTCCAATCAACTCTGCCTAGATGGCATCTTTCTGCCCTAATCTCTTCAGCTCAGCTGATATCTTCTTCAAATGCTTCTTTCAACTGTTGGTTCTTATGTCACTCTGGAGGTGGTCCATTTTTGTTTGTTCACCTACTTGTCCAAAGATGGAAACAGGTGCTTTAAGAAACTCCAATTTTCCTGAAATTATTGTGCCATCACTGGTGGAACAGCAGCCCTCGACCTGGAGCCAGCACTCTGGTCCTTGTTGTCCTTCACCCTAAGGCTCTCTAGACTGGTATCATTTACTGGAAAGAATGCACTGATCTCTGCTGTTTGTTTACAGCCTCACTGTCTCCAAAAACAGGGATCTGGTTGGAGTTAGCTGTCCAAATCCAGCCATTGCTCAAGCCCTGAAACGTTTGAGTTACCACCACAAGTATCATCTTGACTGAGCACTGTCTGAGAGGCTATGGAATCTTCCTGAGGAGGAGCTTTGTTGGAAGAAGGATGCCCTAGGGTGTGGGACAGTTGCTTCAAGGGTTTATAACCTTGCTCATTGGCTGTTCATTCTCTGCTTTCTGTATGTGCCTGAGATGTGATCTCTCAGCTTCCTGCTGTCACCCCTTCCCCCTCACTGCAGACTTCCCCTCTGGAATTGTAAGCCAACATAAGCTCTCCCTTCCCTATGTTGCTTTTGGTCACAGGGTTTTGCACAGCAATGACAAGTAACTAATCTTGAGAACATACAGGACCACACTGATGAAATCAATGACTTCAGAAAGAGGAAAGATGAAGAATGACTGTATCCAGGACATGGGAAACTCCCCGGTGAACCTCAGGAAGGTGCCCTCCCTGCACACAATCGGCTAGGTTTTCCATCTTTGCCTTTGGTTCTGCTCATGAATATTTTAAGGTGTGTGTAAAACAGGGGTATAAAATGTCTGTTTTTCCTCATTACAGTGAAGGCCCAATTGAACTTGGAGATGCAATAAAGACAGGTTATAATGTTTCTAGACACTTTGCGGTTGTGGAAAATTTCAGAAAATTAAAGAGCAACCCATGTTTTCAGAAATCCTTCTGTGTGAAGCAACGAACTGGGAGAAACAGCTTTCTCATGATGACTTCGTGATGTCTTTCTCGACAATGACAGAGGAGCTGCAATGAGTGATGGATGATCTTCAGGCACCTGCCCACTGAAATGATGAAGGCAGGCTCTTCAGAGTAGAAACCTCTCGGGATGCTTTTCCCCATGAGGTTTCCAGTGGGCTGTAGTTTGTGCCTGGCTAAGATGTTGGGACGCTGGTCCAAAATGCTTTTTTGTGGTCGTTCAACTTTGTCCTTTTTGGATGAAGCCAAGGCCAGGAAGCAGACCAAGATGAAGAAACAGGGTTTGTTTTGTTTTGTTTCATTGGTTTTCTTTGTTTGCCCACTGAAAACTTCACTGGAAAGTGAAAATTGCTGCCTCAGAGAAGCTTACAAAGGTTAAATGAGTTCACCCACTCAACATTTTTTATGATATTGAATATTTAGATGTTTACAAAAAAAGCTTTTTGCACATAGCAAACTCATGAACCCATCATAATTTGTGGTTATCAAACCCTGAAACTTGACCTAAGTTGCAACTTTGCGAGATGTGAATCTTTAAAGCTTGGCCTTTGTATATCTTTGTTTAAACATAGGTGCTACAGGGGAGTGAACCTAGTAAATCTCGATGCCCACCCAGTATAGACAGAGAGGAAAACCAGGGAGAAAACGCTGCCCACTTGAGGATTTCTCCAGCATCTTTTTTCTTCCATCCAGCTCTGCTTAGTCAAAGGAAGAGGAAACGAGTTGATATTTGTGGTGGGAAGCCCTCCCATTTTGTTCTGGGACACCATCAAGCAGGAAACTTATGACCCAAATGGGGGATTTTTGGACATCCGCGGCAAATAAATCGACATAGAAAAGTGGTATTAGAATTTCAATTGCAAAGCCATTTATTAAGCAATTTCAGATTTCATGTCGGCTGGCAATCATAGACATCCATGGTGTTGTCTTAGGTGTGGGTCCTTGGATAAGGGGTATAATTTGAGGTCCTGTTTGCTTTGGATTTTAAGAAAAATAAAACCAGATTCTGGTTTTCAAACCACATCCATTTGCATGTTAAATTTTTTCTTGACCTTTTAGCTTCAAACAGACAAATACTGAAATGTTCTGAGTCGTGTTTTGGGTTAGATAAATACTGCATTTTGAACTGAAAATCTTCTATGTGACTCCTATTACATTCACCCACGATTATTCCTCCCTGACAATAAGTAATTATTAGCAGCATAAGAAAATAGAATTATTTTATTTGTGGTTTGTATTTTTTACGTGTTTTTTCCTCCAGGTCACAGAAGTTTTATATTTTTTCTATTCTCTATACTACATTACTTTCTATAATTATAATTGCTTTCAAAAGAAAAAGCATCAATAGAGTGAGGAGAAATATTCATGTTTATGTTCATTGAAAAAAATTAAGACAGGGTAACAAAATAGATGTGGTATGTCCATGTAAAATGGAACATTCTTCAGCATTAAATAGGAGAAAAATCCAACCAGTTCTGTTAATGGGACTGAACTGGACATTGTTATACATCTAAAGATAAGTCAAACACAAACACCACGTGATCTGATTGACATGGAATCTGTAGCATGGTTAATAAAAACCCAGAGACAGAAATTGGGGTTCAACCTGAAGGTCAGAAAAACAAAACAGCCAGTCACTGGCTCTTACCTCTACCTCAATCCTAAATGGTGATCCCGCCTCCAGGAATCTCAGAATGAGACTGTGCATGAGAGCTGTCTCCTCCTGTTTTATAGTCCTCTCTAGTGCTGGGATTAAAGGTGTGCACAACTACCACCTGGTTTCTATGGCGAACTAGCCTGAAGACCTACTGTGAGAAGGGTAAATAGACTGACGACCTACTGTGAGGAGAAGACTGTAGTTACTTCTCCCTGGCATACCCAAAGCTGCTTACTAAACATTTTTGTTCTTGATGCACACACATGCAACACAACTGAAGTGTTGGGTCCATTAATTAGCTCAGTTACGCTAATCATTCAGATGTATGTCAGTCTAATAATATCATGTTGTAAACAAATAGCCTCCATTTGTATTGGCTGATTACACATAAATAAATAAATACACAGATGAGTTACATAAACATAATCCACATATACAGGGAAAGGTACTGAATATACAAACACATAATTTGGACAAACCATATCCTTCAGTATAAAACCACCCATGATGATTTGCCTCCATAAAGAACATGATCACAAATGAAGACATCAGGAGTTCAGTGGGTTTGCTGTTATTAAAGGACAAACACAGAAAGTGTTCTTTCTAAGAATTACAGAAGTGAAGAAGGGTGGACCCCGCTCTGCTTCAGTGACATGAGGTGACATACAAAATGAACTCAACAGTATTTTTGTAGACCTTTCATCTCATATTGCTTTGTTTAGGCATTTTTTTGTCCTACTTGTCTTTTGCTTATACATTATGGTTCCTAGCTTTTGTATTTTTATAGGCTTTGCTTTTGTATGTGTGTTTTTTTGTTTCCTCTATTCTGTTCATTTTGTTTGTTTGCTATTTGCCTGTTTGTTTTCTAAAGACAGAAAGAAGTAGGGAGGATCTGAAAGTATCTGGGAGAGGGGAAATCCTGATCAAAATATATTGTACGAACAAAATATTTTTTTCAATAAAATAAAAGGAATGGAAATAATTTCTGCTGACTGGATTTTGATGGGGATTTGTGGCCTGATAGGAATGTCAACATTCGATGCCAAGACGACTTCTGCAGTAATTTTAAATATACTTTCCTAAACTTTAACCTTTACAATGATGACGGAAAGAAGGGGCTATGTATTTTGATTTTACTTTGAAAATGCGCTACCATTGAACATCTTCCTGTGTTTGGTCAGCTAAGTGTGAATCACATGAATTAAACTTATTTACCTTTTCCTGAGTTTCTCTAGAGCTATGTCTTCCGTCATCTTGGTATTCAGCATGCTTCGCTTAGTATACCTTGTCATCATCTTCATGTTAATCTTACTACAGTATGCCAGCTGGGGTCTACGTATGGAGAATTTTCCAGCTGACTAAATCATAACTTACTACAGATGTACCTAGGGAAAGCTGACTGTGATGGATCATCTTGTTTGTGTTAAGTTGACTACATCCAAATTGAACCAAAACCCTAAGCAACTGGGCATGCCTATGTGGATTTTCTCAGTTGGATTCTTTGATGTGGGGACCTGTCCTAAATCTGAGTCCCAGCATCTGGACAGGGAAGGAGAAAGCTCACCTCCATGCACAGATATGGAAGGAGAAAGATGACCTACATACAAGGATGTGGAAGAAAAAATCTGACCTACGTACAAGAACATGGAAGGAGACATCTGACCTACACACAAGGTCATGGGAGGAGAAAGCCGACCTACATATAAAGACATGGAAGGAGAAAGCTGACCTAGATACAAGGGTATGGAAGGAGGCATCTGACCTACTAACAAGGGCATGAGAGAAGAAATCTGATTTATATATAAGGACAAGGAAGGAGAAAGCCGTTGCCTTTTGCCTGCTTGCTTCACTCTCACGGGCGGGTCCCACCACTGAGTCATTCCTTCACTGGCATTAGAATCTACTTTTTCAGGATTCCAACATACAGTGAAGTATATCAGCTCTTCAGTAATTCCCCAGGCCTTGGCCCTTCTGATGGAAAACAGCCATTGCTGGACTTTCTGGACCACAGTCTCTAAGTCACCCTAATCACTCCCATTCATCCCTGCTGTTCATTTAGAGAACAGAGGAACCCTAAAGACTGATGTTTTTTCCATTTTCTGCTTGTCATCAGCATCTTATCAGTCAAGAGTAAGCCCAAACAATCTGAATGCATGGAAGAACTTGCTTGTTATGAATCAATCGATGGAAGCAGTGTGTTTTATTGTTTCTACCTCATATATTCACCGGGTTCCCAGGACCAATATTAATGGGACAGACTCTACGGTTGCCAGCATCTAAACAGTGTAGGACAGCTCACTCCCAGGCAGTCAGGGAAACTCACTTCTATTGGTTAATTCAAGTTGAATTCATGAATTCAACTTCTACAGTATTTCAAACTACCATCTGTAAAGTCACGATAATGTTAAGCTTTAAAGAAATGGTTTGAATTAATATAATGTGCTTTATTAGTGTTGAGTTTTTGTTTATGTTTTATTTTATTTCTTTCTTGATTGATTGGGTTTTGGTAAGGCAAAATCTTGTTCCATAAATACAGTAGTTCTTTGTTTTGTTAAGAATTAGATTCAATTCATTCAGACAACTGTTAATTTTAATTTTATTTTAAAATTATTCTAAATATCCTTGATGTAAATTTCTCAAATTTCCATTTCACAGATGAAAATATTTTAGGAACGCCATAATATTGAAATATACAAACAACCCTAGCTTTTAAACAGAAGTCAAATCATGTGCTGAGTGAATCCGCACCAAAGCACTGTAGAGACTCATTGTGCATGCAGTCTTCAGATGATGGCTTCCATAAAGTCAAATGACTTTTCCCAGGGAGGAAGAATATATATCAAATTTATACAGCCTGCTGTCACTCTCAGTGACCATGTGCCAGATGTTCACCATTTATCATTGCCACAGCTGCAGAGATATATCTGGAAGCATGTATAATAAAGAACTGTCTGAGAAGGTTTGCAGCTAAAGCTCCAGTTTTTAAATTCTGAACCACGGTAAGTTTCAGATGCAAGGAGTGCTTCGGCTTCTCGCTGCCTTGTCAAAGGGATGCATTTGGAAGTGCTTTAATGGCAAAGCACTGTACTTATAGATAATAATCAGGTGACATTTACAGTGTGCTTCTTTACTATAACTTTCATAAGACTCCACACATGCCATTTGGTCAGGGTAGTGATATCTACAGACGAGCAGCAGAGAGTAGTAGAGCATGTGATAAGCAAATGCGTGCAGCTACTTTCCATCGAAATCTTTATTTCATGATATCTAACAAATCCCACAGAAAACGCCAATTATTTTCTGAAATTCTTGTTCTTGCCTTTGTGCATCTGCGTGTATGTACATCTGCGTGCATGTTTGGGGTGGAGGGCAGTGAGGCGCTGAGTTGCATGTGATAGACATAAAATCACCTAAGAGAAAACATGATCAAGAAGCCAAAGCTAATTCAAAATGGTAGCTGTTTCTCAAGCTCTTCAGTTGTTCTCTCACAGAGACTAGAATTCTGAAGGTCAGTGAGAACTATGCCCCCTAGGAAAGCTTGAAGTAGGGTTGGCTTCATCGGATTCACATCTGAAAGTCTCCGTGTGATTCCAGTTTGATCTGGAATATATTTTACACAGATGAAGAAAAGTTGTCGGTTCCCGGGGTTTCACTCACCTAGCAACCAAACCGAAATGGCTGCCTGTCACTCTCATCAAGTCTCCTTGTATGTATGTATGTATGTGTGTGTGTGTGTGTGTGTGTGTGTGTGTGTTATATTCTCTGCCTTAGTGACACCACCTTTACAGGAACAAAGGACAAAACAGCATAGACAGTGTCCCCACCACAGGACCACCAGGATATGGGAAATTAGATATACCTCCCACAACATATTTAACTAATTTTATAAATGCTAAACATATACCTCCTGGCCAAAATGTTAAAATACAAGGTAAAATTGTACTTTCCCCTAAAATGTTGCAATGTAATTAAGATTGAACTACATAACTTACATAATATATGTGTCTAAAATTTATAGGGTTTAAAGTACATGTTTTTTCCTAAGATTATGTGTTTTTTTCTGAACTTCTTATACCCTCATTATATGCATACTTTTTCTATTTAATTTTCCCATCTTCCCAGAATGGTGTTATTATAAATCTTTATGGAAAATGTAAATAAGATAAGCTCTTTGTGCTATGCCACTGTTTGCAGTTCTATTGTGTATTTCATTAGATGTAAGGCTGGAGGGATGGCTCAGTGTTAAAGGCTAGGCTCACAACCAGAAATAGATGTAGGTTTCAAAAGAAGTCTAACTGGTGAAGAAGATTCCTAAAATACCAAGAATTCAGTTTGATTTAATCACTGTGGTAAAGAGGCCAAAGTCTCTAAATCTCTAGGAGAGGAAACCATAGACTCTAATCCTCTAGAAATGAAGGCTGTGGTCTCTAATCATCAAGGAGTGGAGGCCATAGTCTTTAATCCTCAAGGGGGGAAAGCCATTATCTCTAAGATTATCAAGAAGGTAGGCCACAGCCTCTAATACTCTAGGAGTAGAGGCTATAGTCTCCAGTCCTATGGGAATGGAGGCCATAGTCTCTAATCCAGTAGAAATGAAGGAAACAGTTTCTAATTCAATAGGAATGGAAGCCATAGCCTCTAATCCAATAGGCATGGAGACCATAGTCTCTAATCCAATAGGAATGGAAGACACAGTCTCTAATCCTTTAGGTGTGAGGGTCAGAGTCTCCAATCCTCTGGAGAGAGGTTCATAGTCTCTCATCTGATCTTCTTAGGCATGTTTTAATGAGAAACACTGGCTTTCTCATGAACCCTACTATCCTGTCTTCAGAATGTTTGTTTGTTTCAGCATCTGATGCTATGAGAACTGTCCTCATAGAATGCAATACTGATATTTCTGTGTTTTTTATCACTGGCAGTCAAGGGTTAACTGCACAAACCAACTATGCAGTTTGCTACAACCAAAGAACGCTGGGATACATCAAAGACATGGATACATCAGATAGAGTATCATTGTTCAATGTATCAGTGTCTTTGTAGTTTAGAAAATAAGCTAATATTTAGAACTTGGCTTATGAGGAGATGTATGAATTAGCTAGACACTAGCTGCCATGCAGGAAAACTGATATCAAGAACAGCATCTTTATGATATAATTCTATTAGCAATAAAAAGTCTAAATTAATTTATAATTGTACTCATTCAATACATGATTGCTTTGGGTTACTTTTATTTCATATTTCTTTAGCAAAGGCATATTTGAATTTAAACATTTTCAAAATCATTTTGTGCTTCATAATAGAAACATTTTGTCCAAATTCTAAACTGTGTTGTTCTTATCTTAAATATAAACTAATACACATCAATTTCTTGGGGCTTAAAAACAAAGAGCAAGATATGTATGCACTGTCTCAGTGTTAATTTATTTCTCTTCACTCCGGGGCAGCCAAACACAGTGCCCCAGCGAATCAGACTCATTTCTAGATTATCCCAAGAATATTCATTCTTATCCCAAATGTATTCATTCACAGAAGGGCCAAGGGTTAACAAAGATATCTGATACAGTGGAAGGTGAGCCCCCACTCATTGCTTTGCATGTATAATCCCAGTTCAGAACATGGTCTCACTTTAGTATTTAGTGGCATTGTCCTTTCTTTCTCCCTTACTTTCTGCTTTACAGTACTGTATCTCTTGTGGATTAAGCCACAGAAAGAACATGTTTGGATATTGAAGTGTGAGGTCCAGGATATACAGTTTCCATAAAAACATTGATATATTAAATATGTTCTTGGAGAAAGGAACAGCTCATGCAAGCTGGGCTTTCTTACTAGGATTAAGCAAAAACACACCTAGAGTGCTATGCTATACCCGGTACATGTTTCGTTTTTATTTCTCGCATTATGCCGTGAGCCCACATAGGTATCCAACCATAAAACAGGCAGACTGTTTTCACAGCTGCTCTGGTAACTTACCCCTGTGTTCCGAGGACCACACAGGGGGTTCCAGGGCTGCACTCCACAAAAGTCTCCAAGGAGCGGCTCACTCCAACCTAGTTAATTGCGTTGTCTGCTGTGTCCCTAGACTCATCCACAAGGCTGAAAACTTGTAAGGATGGGTATTTTTTATAGCTATGATTTGGACAATATGAATAAAATCTAAAATCCCATGATCCAGAAGTAAAACAGGATTAATTGTACGAACTGCAACCCAAAGGCACACCTAGAATGCCTTGAACACATCTGAGAAAAGAAAGTTGCTAACACAACCCTATAATGTGATGACAGGCCAGAGAATGGTACTATGCTTGCTAAAGTGGTGTCTCAGAATTTTCCAGTAAATGCACCACATGCTATGTGCTGCTCAGCTTAGACTATGCATATATGTAAATGTATATACAGACCAATGATATTACTTGCATATGTACATTAGCAGTACATAGGGCAAAGAGAAAGAGAAGAAAAATCATCATGAGTATTAAGCACAACCATTAAGTTTTCTTTTGTAAGCATTTCAAGACAAGATCCACTTCTGTAATCAACTGATCTCTAAATTCAAAATAGTCACAGAATGAATCAGTGCCCCCCGCCATCTTTAAACCCAATTACTTGACTGTGAGGTGTGACATGTTTTCGTTTGTCAGATTTTAGGAAACCGGAATCAAGAGGTAACTATCATCTGTCAGTCAGCTGATTTCTGTCTCAATGGGCATATGTAAAATATTGCCTTTAAAAGAGTCAGTGAGCAAAACCTTTGAAGTGGAAAAACAAAGAAATTAACAATTTCTTTCTAGTTATTTTATTAAATATTCAAATAACATAACAGTTTTGATTTCATGTAAAAGTAAACCCAATTGCTAAAAAGAAAAAATACTATTTTAATTCTGGGTCCAGAACTCACAAACTTGTCACAGGCTCTGAGGATCTGAGAGCCCATGGCAGTGACTTTAGCTAAATGATGCATTCAAGTTCCTAGATTCCATGCACCCAAGATCTCTTCCAGAATCAGCCTCTGTTTGGTGTTCTCTCTCTCCCTCTTTCTCTCTCTCTCTCTCTCTCTCTCTCTCTCTCTCTCT
>LOJH01001044.1:24137-52637 GCA_001685095.1 Ellobius talpinus | reverse complement strand
GGGGGAGGAAAATGGAAGGGGGGAGGAGATGGAAATTTTTAAGAATAATAAAGAAAATGGAAAAAAATGCAAATGTGTCTGGTTAAGCCCAGGCTGCATGGAGTGGACATGACCACTCAGATAACACAGGATAGCATCATTAAAGCACACAAAAGAAAACTTCCCATTTTTAAAGCAAATGAGGCCAATTTCCCTTATTGTTTTATTTTCCCACAGTGAAAAGAAACATCAGAATAAAAACAGCGCACGTTCATGGCAGAAAAGTGTGGTGGTTTCAAAACTTTCCTCCAAGTTACTTGGTACACATCCCACCTAGAGCTGGGCTCATGGTCCCTCCCCCTCAAATCTGCTCTCTGATCTCTGTCTGAGTGGCCAATTGAGCAAATAAGCAGCAATATGGCCCCAGTTTCTACACCCAACTTCAACAAAATTGGCAGCTTCCACATCCTGACTCTCTGACTTCCTGACCCATGACTCCTTGGAAAACAGCCACCGCTCTGTAAGAAAGTTCAAATACCCAGCAGAGTCAGGCCTCAATGAGAAGGAACCAAAGGGGCATGGCCTGCTTACAGCTCCAGCCAAACTCTTCAGCAACCTTCGAAGCCATCTTGGAGCCATTAGCGATAACCTTGGGGGTCACCTTCCATCCTGTCATGCAAACTTGAAGAGCTGAGGTTTGGATAAACAATAGCTACTTTTAAGTAGTTACGTTTGGAGCTGGAATGCCACACCACAACGGATAATCGGAATGGAAGCTGGAAGTAGGGTTAGGGAGATGACTCAGAGGCTACAGAGTTTATTACTCAAGCATGAGGAACCGAGTTTGGATCCCTAGCACCTCTATAAAAAGCTGGACACTAAGGCTGTAACCCCCATCACTGAAGAGGTAGAGGAGGAGGATCCGTGGCGATTATTGACCAGCCTGTCTAGTCAATTAGTGAGTTCCAGGTTGGGAGAGACCCAATCTCAACAAGCAAGGCAGAGAACAATACAGAAAGACAGTGGGCCACAACAGCAGCCTCTGCACATGTGGGCATGCACACCCCATGTATGCACCTACAGACACATGGGAGAAACAGGACTAAAACAACCTACATATATCTCCAACCTTTTGACATGTACGCATCCATTTTCAAATTTCAGTGGCATTTCAATTGTATGTTAATAAAGTCTGCCTGAAGATCTGAGAGTAAATAGTATCACTGGTCAGTCTTATAGACCAGATTATGGTAGCACACACCTTTAGTCACAGTAGCCACAATGACAGGCACCTTTAATCTCAGTAGCCACCCTAGCTGCCATAGAAACGGGTGGTGCATGCCTTTAATACCAGTGGTGCACACTTTAATCCCAGTCCTAGAGAGGAAAATTAGATGGGGGGGGAGCTCTCAGACACAGTCTTATTCTGAGATTCCTGGAGGCAGGATCACCATTTCAGATTGAGGTCAAAGTAAGAGTCAGTGGCTACCTGTTTTGCTTTTCGGATCTTCAGGTTGAACCCCAATTTCTGACCCYGAGTTTTTATTAATTGTGCTTAACCCAGCCTYCAAGAAACTTTACCTATGGGACCACTTTTGCTGGGGTAGATTTTATTGTTTAGAGTATACTGCACTATAGGGCACAGTTATTTAAAGATCTGAATGACATCACAGTGATTTTATTTAAAAATTCTATAGGAGACCCTGAAGAATCATGACAAAAATGATCATGGGATCATCAACCCTTTAGGAATGGTGTGGGCACAGAATATGAATATCCTCTTATGTTAACACCACTGGAGCTTTCGTTCCTGTTTTCCAGAAGAATATCCCAGAATAATATTCTCACTCCAAACGATGCTCCTCACCCAGCCCATTCTATCATTTTTAAATGCATATCAGAAACAGCAGAGAGAGCTTTCAGATTTTTCATATGACTCTTCTCTTTCTTTTCACAAAATTATAAGCCTTAAAAACCAAACTAAACAAAATTAATATAATGACGTGTTTTGTACAAGTTCATCTAGAGCTGCAGTAAGGGTCTTCGTGGGTTTATACATCCCATATGATCAGCTGCTCTTGGCTGCACACTGTGATGACTTAGTCCCTGCTCCACAGACATTCCTACCGTAAAACATACGTGTGTCATGAAGAATTGTGGAACTCTGGTAGGGGAGTTATCCAAAGTAAGAGAAAGGGAAGAAGAGCATCAGATGTATGTAGGTCCTCAGGACCATACTGAGGACAACAAGACGATGTCTGTTAAGAACTGCAGAAGGGAGCAGAATCAAGGATGATAAATGCTTGCTGGGGACCTTGAAAGTGATGCGCTTGAGCCTTCCTAAGTTGTTCATAGATTTGCTCCAAAATTGTTAAAATGGTTTCAAATTTTGCGCCCTTTCTCTACCACTAATTTAGTTCATGAAAAACATGTCTCATAAACCCTAGGTGGTAAGCTTCTATCCCTGTACTAAGTAATCTCCTTGGCGTTCTGCCCTGGCAAGTTCCCACTCATTTGTCAGGAGCCATCCTGAGTAAGACTCACTTTATAAAGGCTTCCTTAACCTTCAGCCTAGGGCCCCTCCACATTTCTAGAAGCTCTTTGATATGGACCCCTCGAGAGTATCCACCAGGTCACTCTGTCACTCGTTTGCTTACTAATTCCTTACTCTGTGGTGCACAAATTCTGCTAAGTTTTTTCATGCCTACCACAACATCTAGCAAGAAAGTCAGTCAGATGAATGCCTGCTTAGTGAATGGATCAACAAATTAGAAAGGGGATGATTGATATATGCAGAATTTGTCTCAGCGATTTCTCAGAACCAATTATTAATGTGTATACAGGATGCAAGAAAATCTGTCTAAACCCTCAGAATGATAAATAAATGTCTCTTTCCTCAAATGCCTGTTTCCACCAAAAACTCTGTCAGATTAATAATAAAGCTATCATGGTTATTTTTCCACCAGTATAAAATCCTCTGGATGTAAACACAAGAGAAGTAGCTGTAGAAATCATTGCAGTCTCAGAGCACTGTGTGTGTTTTGTGACCATTTGGAAGGTTTTTACTGTGCCTTGTTATGATGAAGAAGTTTGTAAAAGCCACTGGGATCCATGCGTTGGCCATTTTTATGATCTATTAAAAGCCATTGGGATCCATGCATCGGCCATCTTTATGATCTATTAAAAGCCATTGGGATCCATGTGTCGGCCATCTTTGTGATCTAGTTACACACTATAGATGAATGTGAGAGGAATGGCTCGCATTTTCCATGGATCCCCAAGTCCCACTTAGCTTCATGCGTATCAGGCCACAGAAGACTCATTGAGAAACCATAGGCAATGCTAAACCAAAGACAAGCATAAACACTTTATATGACGCTTGACCTGCATGAATAGAAACTTGGTAAAGTACCCAAAGAAAATATCTGAGCTACAATTTCAGCTTACAGTGGGCTTCTGAAAGCTTAAGTAATTTTTTATTTAGATTTACAGGGACTTTCTTTGGCTAGCTTATGTCTTGTTGTAAATTCTATAGATTTCATCACAATTTTAATAAGAGTTCAAACTGTCTTGTGAAAAGAAAGAAAATCCTCTGTCCCTGTGTTTTTTGAGACAAAAATCTATTAAATTGTCATTACCTTGAAGTTATATTTTACAGTGAGTTTCCAGAAAATGTATAAGGTTAAAATAATACTTCTCTCATAAGCTAAGTATTAGGAAAATCTGACAGGTAATTCAATCATTTGTTTATTCAATAATTAAATAAATCATTATTAATCATATACCCCAGGCAATAAATAATCATCTCAAACCTGATTTATGTTCTATCCTTCAGGAATGATCAAGCTGTAATACTCAACTAGAGGAGCCCTGCAACATGAGTAGGCATTTGGAGAAATGCATAAACAAAAGAGTCATTAGCCACCTGAGAAAGCAGAGCATGCAAGAAACTCAGGTGGGAGAGAGACATCAGCAGCAATATCAAAGTCCTAAGACACAGCCGAAAGGTCTCGCAAGGAAGCAAGCTAGCCAGAGAGGAGCCCAGGAAATGCCAGGATCCAGGCTCATAAGCCACATTCATAGTGAGGTTAATTAATATTCAAGAGAGAGAAAAGTTTTTATGAAGAAGAGGCAACAGCAAGCTCAGCTTCTTGTGTTGACTTTGTGGTCAAATCTAGGCATCCAGGGAATAGGAATCTTGAGCGCAGAATAAATATAATGATTGCAACTACATATGGTCCAGACTGCAACCCCACATATAAATCAAGAAGTGGATGAAAGTGCATGAGGAGTAAAGGCAGGGTGCTAGCAAAGGGAGAGGGAGAAAATGAACCCCTGTGATAGGAAGAAAAAAAACAGATGTTGAATTGGGTCAAAGTATCTTCTAAAGGATGGCCTGAAGAGCTGCGTGGAGAAGTAACTGAAAATGCATCATGGATCTAAATGTAAGAGCTAAAAGTATTATCTCTTAGATTAAAATATAGAAGAAAATCTCCTGACAGTGGATTAGGCAAGGTTCTCTGGGATATGACTCCAAGTGTAGCCACAAAGAAAAAGCAGAGGCGTTTGACTCCGTTAAAATCTAAAGCGTGTGCTTAAACGACACTTAGCAAAGTAGAAACTGCTCCCAGAGAGGAGTAAGCATCAGTCACCCACATACACAACGGGTAACCACATCTGGAATAGAGAGCGCTTCTGACCCAGTGATGAAAAGATGCCCAGGTGAGACTTAGGTAAAGTTTTAGGTAGAAGTTTCTCTCAAGAGAATATAAACATACCACATGGAAAACACTGAGCAGCCCAAGCTCTTAGGGAAAGGCCAGTCTGATCATGAGAGGCGGCTTCACACCCATCTAAGTCTGTATCAAGAAGGAGGACAGGGCATGACTCAACACTCTCTTGGGAGACAGGTGGCTATGCTTTCCTGAGATGAGACCTCTGAGGCAATCAGGAGCACACTTTCCACTCCCACCTGGCTCCTTCTCCTATTGATCCTGTGGGAAATTGCCTCCCTGACTTTCAAGTCAGATATTTTCTTGAAAAGAAAAATTGATGAACGAAATTGAGAAAAACTATATATACACTCTATACAACGAAGACTATAGACCACCGTCTAAGATGTAGATAAAAGGGCAATTACTGAACAGCTGGACAAATAGTAAGAGAGGTTGCTTGACACTTTGTCTGCGTCTCTCCTCTTTAGCAATTCTAGGAGCTGTTGGTACATCCATAGTCCCCAGTTCCAGGCAACTGTACCGAGCCAGCCAGCCCTCCCTAACCCACTCTATCTTTCATCAAACTTTTTGAGCCTCTCCAGAGACTGAATCAAGGAAAGGTTTGTTCATAGCGACGAGTATCCATTCTCCTGGAGACAAGGCAGAATGTGGAAACACCGCAAAGTGGTTGGAGCACAAAGTAATTGCTCTTAATCTTTCCCAAAATTACAGTGCTTCTAAGAGGAGATGAAGTAACTCTAGTGGGCAGTGTGTGCAGTACCAGGGTGTAAGCAGAGGCTCGTGTCTGGGGGACATGGGGTACAGAGAGGGGCACTGAGAAGGCAAATAGCACATTTGAATTCACCTCTCTGCCCATATTTACAGAGGAGCTCAGGAATAAATCAAAATAAGAGTTTAATTTTAACACAAAATGGTTTATTTTTTTCACCTCCTTTCCATTTTTCAATTCTCTTCTGTCTCAGTCCTTGATACACTCAGAACTTCACAGGCTGCCTTACCACAAATACCAACATTTGCCTACAAAGGTTTTGTGTGACTTTGTTGCTTTAACTAACAACTTTATCCATAATATTTTAGGGGAAAACTTACATTTAAGGCAGGCCATGGAGCACTAAAAACCGTAAGTGGGGAGGCAGGAAGCATCAGAGCCACACAAATCAATGTCTTGCACATGAATGGCCAAAACAAGCCAATTAAAAAAGCAAAACCAGGTTATCGTTTTGAACACTAGCTTGGTAACTAAGAAGGTAGCAATACAAATATAAGAAAGAAAATGTAGATACGAACCTTCGTTTCTGTCCTTTCCCCTTCCTCTATGTTAACTTACATAGAACAAAATAAACAAAACAAAGTGAATCAAAACAGACAGAAGAAATGAGGAGCTTTACAACAAGCGGCTCTGGTTGAGGGTACTCAGCGAGGACCAATAAAAAAAATAATAACAAACTTGGACACTATCAGATTCGAGAGTTAGTCTGGGCAAGGGATTGGAGTTGTTATAAAAAGCATTTTTGCTAAGAGTTCAGCATTTCGGAGCAAGCTTGGTGGCCAAGTTTGGCGAATTGACATCAGGCTCATAAAACTGTGCTTGGAAAGTGGTCTGTTACTCTGGAGACGACTACACTGGTTTGGCAGGCCTGAATATGTTTTATTAGAAAACATTTCCATTGCAACAGCAAGTAGAATATTAGGGAGATCAGGTCCAATTTTCAGGACATTTATGATTAATATTTTTCGTGACATATCCTGTGTCAGGGAACTGGGAACCAAGGCTTTGTGAGCTGCATGTACACACGTGTGAACCAACGCTTAGAAGGTGGATTTCTGTCCAGAGAGCACCCTTCCATCGGCCCAGCACCAGCTGCTGTGCAGAAGCCCGGACAGCGCTGGGAAGGACAGCACCAGACATTCATTAAGCCTGATGGTGGGGATGATCACATCAATTCCTTCTTGTTTACGCACTAAATTTCTTCCAGATTGATGAGAGAAGAAAGGAAGAACATGATACAATAATATTGAGGACACTATGTAATCAATCAGTTTGCAGAGGGCATGTGCATGCAGTGTACACATGCAGCATGTGCTGAGAGAGAAAATACACTGAGGAGTCCCATCCCCACATCGCATACCAAACATTCATTTTCACATAGTCCTTCCAATAGCATAACAAAGTTAGGCAAATGAGACACAGCAGCACTGCCTGGAATCCCTGTTAAGTATACTGTGTAATGAATAGGGCTTTATAATGCTAATTAATTAATAGCAAGTAAAAGCCCAATACTAGTTCATCGATTTGCGTTATAAGAGAAATGGTGGATATCACAGGATTTTCATGGTGTGTCGGGGGAGCAGACAAGAAAGATATGTAATGAAGGCATCTGAATAAGTCATATACTGCCTTCCTAATGTTAGACTTTTCCCTTCTGCTTTCTCTTTAAAAGAGGTTTGGCTTTGCAGATCATACACCTTTCCTATTTGGTAAAGAAACGGAGCCAAGGTGTCAAATATGAAAGTTGTAATTCATTTCCGTGGCAATGGACGACGTTGCTTTAAGTGGGTAGTTACGAGGAAACATTATAATGGGCAGAAACAGAACTGCAGGGGAACGTGGCCACAAATGAATGGTGCAGGGGATAGTTCGAACTAGAAAATCATTTCTATAGTAGAAACAATGCTTCTTTGTTTTTCTGGAGCAATCCTTTGACCCAATAAACTGGCTTCAATTTCTGTTAAATAATGAATCAAGTCACGATTAACTCTGGAAGATGCAAGTGAATTAAGCTGTCCATGAAATGCAAAGGAGACATTTTTCATGAGGAAAATAAGATGAACATTTTACAGTCATATACAAACAACTTTATCTCTCTAAAAAGACATGACGGGCATGGAGAGACGGCGCAGTGGTTAAGAGTCTTACAGAGACCCGACCTGTCACTCCACCACCAGGCAATCTGACACCTTCCTTGGCTTTTGTGAGCACACATCCCCTCCGCACCCCCCACACAAATAGAATTTAAATAAATCAATAAATAATGTGATCCATTCTATATGATCACCGTTACTTTTCAATGCAAACAAAGGAGTTTTAGACCCAAAGACTGCCTTCTCCAGCAAAGTCACGAGTGGATTCAGATAGCAGCTGCTGGCAACCTGGAGATCTTGGGTCTACACATCTTCCAGTGAAGGAGATTCCCTGGAACCTCTCACCCAGTGTTTTGCCTCCATGCCTCAGGCTTCAGCTAAGTGCGCAAAGTCAGTGAACACACCTTTAGGTCACTGTGAGTTTTGGAAATAATGTGTTGACAACTGTAAAATGTATGAAATTCAGAGGCTCACATCATGGTTGCCAAGGCAGAAGGGAATAGATGCTCGAGTGGCCATCAAACTACAGTGAGTCATCTCTGGGGAGCCGTGTGCTCACCCATCTTCAAGATGGCTCCTGAGATCCTCACATCCTGAGATTCACACCTGTGTTCAAGGTCACTCAAGTTAACCACGGTTGTCTCATGGGGTGAGAAGAATCCTACAGAAGTGAAGGATTTCCAAGATGAGGTCATAAATGTTACCCATATACCTTGGATAATTTGGGGGAAGCCAGCTACTATATCATAGAAGCACTCATGAAGATCTGGGGCCAGGCAATGGTGGGAAGGAAATGAAGTTGCACACCACCCGTAAACAACATATTTGTAAGCCACACATGAGGAAAACATCTTGAACATAGGGACTCTGGACCAGGCAAGTTTTCAGACATGACTGGGCTCGTAACTCAACTCTACCTCCTGAGAGAAAGCTAAGCCTGAGCTGTTCATCTACATATCTACAGATCTCTGGTCCAGGGACACAAGGAAGGCAGAAATGTTTATGGTTGTGTTAATCCATTTTGTTTTATAGTAACCTGTTAACATGGAAGCTGAAAGCAGCACACATGGTTTTGTCCTTTATGTCTGGACTTCTCCTCCGTACATCTGAATTAGGTCACCCTCATATTCCCTCAATGTGCCACATGTGTCTGCTCTGTCGCTGAGCATCCTCTACTGTGAAATTCTCTGCATCCTCCCTAGATTGTAAGCAGGTTGAACAGAGGTTCTGTGTCTCCAGATTCATCCTAAGAACACCATTAACACTTGACAGATGTATTTGTTGCCTCCGACATAGTGACTAGACTGTGTCTCAGTATGAGATAGTGAAATTGCATGGTAACTCATCAGCTATGGAGTGCCAGGGAACAAGTAACTATTGACAAAGCGGCAGTTACTTCAAGCTAGTCTCACCTACAGGAGCAATCTCAGAAGAGCAGAGACATTTTTAGAGGGCAGTGAACAGATACAAACCAAGGGCAGGTTCACTTAGAACGCAGTGGGAAAGTGCAAACAGCTTGAAAAGCACTCACCATAAAGGATAATAAAGGAACACTCACTGGTCTAATGAAACAAGGTGCCCCCTGATGCTCTTTCAGGTCACCTGAGCCTGCTGTTGCTGACAAGGCAGAGCATTCTGAATGGAGTACAATACACAAAGGTTACGTTTCTCAGGAAATGATGAGTTTATTCCAAACAGTCACTCAGAAAGGTAGCTGGGGTGCTGGACATCTGTCTCCTGAACCACTGTGTCCCTCAAACCAAGAACAACCTTGGAGTTGGGCAGGTGCACAGTGAAGATCTATGGAGCTTGAGAATCCAGAAATGTTTTAAATGTCCTTCTCTAGCCTTCTGTGTGACTGACATGAAATTATACACAAGCTTGAAGAACAAGCACTAAGTTAATTCCACGAGCCAAGCATCTTCAGGCCTGTCTAGTCATAAGGCTATCATTTATCATATATCATTTATCATATATTTATCATTTATCATATATTTATATATGATATATATCTGTATATATAGATATCATAGACATTTATTGTAACAATCACCTAATGTCTTTCAGTCTGCCATCCCACTTCAGGTTGGGAACTAAGAGATTTCCAATTTACAAAAGGCAAAAACAGATCTTACTCGCCTCAAAAAGACCTTCTTTGTAGAGGACAGGGTGCTGAATTCAGAAAACCTAGATTCCATTCACAGCACCCACAGGGCAACTCACAACCATCTGTAAGTCCAGTTCCAGGGGATGCAATGCCCCTTCTAGCTTCCGAGGGCAACAGGCATGCATATGATACCAATACATACATGCAGGAAACACTCATATATGTGAGACAAAAATTAGTATTTTTATTTCCTTTTTAAGTACTAACTGAAACAATCAGGCCATAAAGGAAGAGGTAGAGTGGGTATCTTAACACGGGCTCCAGGTGTTGAGGCTGGACATGAATGACATTATACAAATGTCACCACACAGTGTCTTTCCCTGACAACCCTCTTGGAAGCAGGCATGTCCAAAGTATGTGTCCATGAAAGCAGACCATTTTATTTATTGGATTGTCTCTCAATCCCTCATTGAAAGACAGCGAGTCTAGCTTTAGCTGCCAGGGCACTAAGGGTTCCTATTTAATTCTCTGCATGGCATCCACTCTCCACTCTACGGTGTCTTTGTAAAAACAAGCTTTCTCCACCATTCATTCTCCAGTTGCTAAAGTATTAAGAATCATAAATATTGAACATGCTTACTCAATTCCCAAATCCATAGTGATTCTATTGTGCCAAATTCTGGTTCTATGTAATGCTCTCAAAATTTCCCCCGAGAATTGTATAAAATTAGAATTTAGTGTGATACTTGGGTTAAACACAGGAACCTTTATCAAAAGATTTCAAAGCATTTTCTGACTGAGGTTAAGTGACGTGTTGAAGGTTCCCCAGCAAACCAGCAGAGTAGGGTCCAAATTGTCTAACTCTGAATTCTACTTTGTTTTAAAGGACAGTTCTCTGGGGGTTTATGTCAGCAGTAGAATAATTCTGTAATGTACTCTTAGGAGGTTAAAGATTCATTTCTATCCACTCTTAGCTAGTGAATGATCACATGTAAATCTGGGCTTCAACAAAAATAAACAAGCAATAATGGCCTTTTCTTTTAGAATAAAAGGCAACAGAATTTGTCTTGTCCTACTATGGGGAAAATGTTATCATCGTCTATGGAACTGACAAGAATGTATTATCGTAGGAAACAAGTCTTTGGCATAAACTAGATCTTAACGGAGAAGATTCCCACATCTTACCCCATCCGTTGATGTTCACCATGACTGCCATGAAGAAAGACTGGATCACTATGCTTCTTCCTATTCAGTTTGATGCACAGCCTGGCAGCTACTCCAACATAGAATGAAGACCTTTGTTTTTAAATTCATATCAATATCTGGAAATAGATATTTTCGACATGGAAAATTTTTTGTTTTCTTATTTCTCATTTTTTGAGAATGAATTCTCCCCATTACTCACTTTCCTCCAATCATAACTTTTATCATTAATTATACTTTGATTATAAAAATGCCAAGTTGTCACTAATTTGACAGATTTTAGATGACAATTTTGAGAATGCATTCCCTGACAAAGAATGGTACAGAGCTAGCTCTTACCATGATCCAGATCATGTGGGGAGGCAGAATACTGACTCTAAACATCTCGGACTCGGGGGGTTGAGGGGAATGCCAGACACCCCTGGAGTTTGCTCCTTCAAACCAATTTAGACAAGAGGAAACCAGTTCACATACTTGATCAAAATACCAAGACTAAATAACAGCAATAAACAAGACATCTCTAGAATAAGATTAATGTTCACACTTTCTAAGCCCTGCAACTTCTTGAAATTCCCAACCTACAACAATCAGAAAAGAAAACAAGAGAGTACAGCAATCATAAATGAATTTTCATCACCCAGATATTTCCTGATATAAGATGGATGGTGTGTTCTCTACACACATCTGAAATAGAATTCTTATTGACAATAAATACAGCCAAAGTTCTTCCCTGATAGTTTTCAGAGTTTGTTGCAATTCCAACAGAAATGTGAAAATATGTTCGTGCTAATGTTACATCTACAGTATGTCATGTCTAATTAACGGTAGCTAATATGTTTGGTTCCCAAATATTCTCAAGTGCACATTAAAAAAATTAATAGTTCAAATATATAATGGCAATATTGAAAAGAAAAGGCAACTTGAAAATGTGCTGATATCTTGACAAAGTGCCACTAACTTTTGCAAAGCTAATAAAAAACACCGAGGAATTCATGAGAAACACATAACTTACAACTAAAGGGAGTCAAATCATGGAATCCTTAAAGACCTGGTTACAGAGAGTTTGTAAAGCTAAGTTTTCCATAGGAGACATTTTCAAGAATATGTTTTAAAGCAATAGCAAAATAAATCATCTGGATAATATATCTTGCCTGTACACAAATACTCAAGGTTTTTATTTATATCAATCATCTTTTTGCTTGTATGCAACTTTAACCTAAAATTAATTGACTTAAGCCATTAGAAATTGTAGTTTTGCATGAGTTTGTGGTAGGCTGAGTAGATCTGCTCTGTATCACCTTGGCTGGAGCTTATTTATCTAGTGTGGTGTCACTCATGTGCCCGGTGGCTGGCAAAGAACTTTGTCTTATTCCATGGCTAGTGTTTCTTCTCAGCTTCTAAACTGATGCTGCAATGTCTTTTCCTGTTATATAGTCATATGTGTTTTTTTTTCTTTCCAAGATTTCTGCAGCACATTACAAAAGCAAAGGATGTAGGTAAGTATTTTAGTTTACTTCTGCCACTGTAATAGGACATTCTGATCAAAACCGGCTTAGGGGAGGAAAGAGTTCACTTCCACTTCCACTTTCAAGTCACGATCCATCACTGCGGGAAGTCAGGGTGGGAACTTGGAGCAGAAATCATGGACGAATGATGCTTATTGGCTGGTTCTCTGGTTCATGCTCAGCTTGCTTTCTCTTTCTCGGATAGCACAGACCCACCCACCTAGAGAAAAGTGTTGCCCACAGTAGGCTTTGCCTTCCCACATCAGTCTTTAATCAAGACCACATGCCCAAAGACATGCCAATGGCCATTCTGATCAAGGCAAGTCCACAACGGAGACTTCTCCTCTCAGTCCACTCCAGACTATATCAAGTTGACAGTTAAGGCTAACCAGGACAACAGGTACTACGAAATACCAAGGTTAGTACGAGAGATGCTTGGACTATTATGCATTCCTAAATTGGTATCAGAAGCCAAAAGAAATAGACCAGAAATTTCTTATTTGTTTCATCACATCTAATGGGTATGACTTAGACATGTCTCCAATCTTTAGGGAAAATAAATGATACCGGTAGCTACGATTAAAATCAAAGCTCTATGATACACAATCTGTAGTTATTTCAATATGGAATACCAGGAGTTTTCCATAATGCAAAAAACAGATAAGTTGTGTTTAATATAACAACAGAAGAAATTCAAACTGCTATAATACTGTTTAGACATCACAGATGCCAAACATAATTCAGGAGCTCTGCTAATGTCATTAGAGTAATGAAAACTGGATTTTCAAAAGACATTTGTCATAGGATAGGGGCCATTTTGTTTCACATGTTCTGATCAAGAATACCTCATCGCCTGTAAGTGACAAGAAAGAGTGTCATTAACAGCTTAACGGCAGTTAAATAATCTCTGACATCATAGGTAGGAAACATCTTTCATCACCATTTCAGATTTCTTGAAATGACAGGAAACACTGTTTTGTTATTGTCGTATTAACACAGTTAGGGTGTATAATGATCCCATAAAGTAAAAACAGAGCGTGAGATTTATAAGAACCATGGTCATTTTTGCTTGTTGTGGAAGACTGTATGTATTTGATCAAACGCCCAACTAGACTTTTAAGACATTTCTTTCTTGTCAGTGAAGCTATTTTCACTCCATCAGAGAGTTGGTTGTTCCAATCTGATGATATAGGCTACCAGCCTGTAGTTTAAAGCAAGGCTCTATGTGTGGAGTAAGAAATCCCATATATTTTCCACTGATACCTTAGGATAGCCTGCTTCTTATTTTGCCTTTAAACTCACTGCTAACATTTTCTTTCATTCAATCAATACATAATAGAATCTTCGTGAAATGTTTTTACCTTTAAAACACAAAATAATAACATATAATTTTGTGATATTTTCATTTAATTCAATAATTGCTTCCATATTTTTGGCTCTGTCTGGCCAGTGTCAAACTGTTTTGATTATTAGCTGATGAAAATAAGGAATTTTTTTGCCCCCTGCACTATTCTGCTTTCACCTAATAGCAGTTATTTCCTCTGATAAGCACAGCTCGCAGCACTGCTCACCCATTTGATTCATGTGCTTCAGCTCTCTCTGACTTACTGCAAAGTAACCCTATAGAGCAAGTTCATCTCTGCTCCAGGAGAAATTATATCCATTGGCAGCTATGGTGTCCTTCAGAATTCAAGGGGAAAGAGACCACCGTGGTTGCAGAACCATCACAGTGCACTCATTCTCTTGAAAATATAAAAATCTGCCGGCAATGCTGTGCATGGCCTAGTCCAATCACCTCTCAGAAACTGTGGCAGAGGCCAAACATCTTTTCCAGGCTTTAAAAGGTTTCAACAAACATCTTAATCAGTGGAATTGAGTTGGAGACCCATACATAAATCCACACACCTGTGGACACCTTATTTTTCACAAAGAAGCTGGAAATACACACCAGAAAAAAAGAAAAAAAAGACAGCATCTTCAACAAATGGTGCTATCAAACTGGACAGCTGCATGTAGAATAATCCAAATAGTTCCATCCACCCTGCTTAAAACTCGGCTCCAAATGGATCAAAAGACTCAACATAAATCCATATACATTGAACCTGATAGAAGAGAAAATGGGGAATAGCATTTGAGTGCATTGGCACAGAGAAAGACCCTCTGGACAGAGAATCACTAGCAGAGGCACTAGTATCAATAATTAATAAATGGGATTTTATGAAACTGGAAAATCTTCTGCATAACAAATGACATTGTCATTCAGACATAGTAGTAGCATATAGAATGGAAAAAGATTTTTACCATCTGATAGAGGGTATATATAAAGACATATAAAGAACTCAAGAAACTAAATATCAAGAAAGCAAATAATCAAATAAAAAAATGAGAATTCTCAAAAGAGGAACTCAAATGACTGATAAACACTTAAAGAAATGTCCAACATCCTTAGCCATCAGAGATGTGTAAATCAAAACCACTTTGAGATTCTATCTTATACCTGCCAGAAAGGCTAAGATCAAAACATGTGAAAGCTCATGCTGGCAAGGATGTGGAGTAGGGGGAACACTAATCAATTTCTGGTGATAATGCAAACTGTACAGTCACTGTGAAAATCAATGTGGCGGTTCCTCGGGCAGATGGAAATTGATCTATCTCAATATCCATATATATATATGGATATATATATATGGAGATATATATATATATCCAAAGGATGATTCATCCTACCACAGAGATACTTACTCAACCATGTTCATTGCATACAATGTAGTATTGTTCAGCTGTGAAAATGAAATTTGCAGTTAAATGGATGGAACTATAAAAATTATAGTGCATGAGGTAACCCAGACCCAGAGAGATAAATGTGCTATGTATTTGCTTACACATGGGTATTAGCTGTTAAGTCAATGATAACTAAACTACTTACAATCAATGGTACCATAGAGGTTAGGTATAAAGTGAGGAACTAGAGGGGGAGTGGGGAGACAGATACCTTTAGGAAAGGGAAATTGAAGAGATGACTATGGAAGGATGGGGAGGAGCTGGAATGGGAGAATCAAATGGAGAAGGTTAGTCAAGTAGAGGATGAGGGAGAGAATATGGGGAGAGTGATAAAATCAAGGGCCATTTGAGAGGTAGTATGGGAACATAATACAGTAGAAGCTTCCTAAAATGTATACATATATGAAAGTGATCTAGATGAAATCACCAAATAATGGGAGAGACAGAGCCCCAAATTAGCATCTCTTGTCACCAAATGAAGCTTCCAGTACCAGGATTGGGTTATATCTAATTGAGTTGTTGGCCAAAGGAGTCCTACAAAAACACCCAAGCAACCAAGGATATTGCGAAGAGTATAGGTTGCTCTTAACAAACTGACAGCAAGGTCCCATTGTTGAAGACAACATGGTGCCTACATAGAGCCTTCACCCATGTGCTAGAGTCGTTGGTACGGGAAGGTACTCTGCATGTTATCAAAGGAGAAACATAAACACCAACTTAGCCACAAACCCTTTGACTACAACAGTGTCCTGCCTGCCAGATGTGCTAGTATTTATTACCATTATTATTATTATTTCATTTTTATTTATGTTATTTATATATTTTTCTTCTCTTTATCTTACAGATCTAGTGTGGGTGGTCCTTCTGTATTTGTGTTGCTATTATTGGTTAATGAATAAAGAAACTTCCTTGGCCTATTGATAGGGCAGAGTAGAACTAGGCGGGAAAACTAAACTGAATGTTGGGAGAAAGAAGGAAGAGTCAGAGAGAAGCCATGGAGCCCCACTGGAGACAGACACCGCAACTTTACCCCATAAGCCACAGCCACATGGCAATACACAGATTAATGGAGATGGGCTAGATTAGGATATAAGAGTTAGCCAGAAATACGCTTAAGCTATTGGCCAAACAGTATTGAAAATATCAGGGTTTCTGTGTGGTTATTTCAGGGCTGAGCAGCTGGGAACAACAAGCGGCCCTCCTATTATACAGGTCCTTTGCATATATATCATGACTTCCAAGTTAGTGTTTTCATGGGACTCCTGAGTGTGTGCACGATTGGGTCTCTGTCTGTAGCTGTCTCTTGTATCTTCTCTTGGCTCCTTTTCCTCTCTTCATTTGTTTTGTCCTATTCTGATGTATTGCTTTTTGTTTTATCTTATATTTTATTTTATTAATTATAATTTATTTTATTAGTGTACCTAAGAAGCCTGTTTGTTTTCTAATGACAGACAGAATGGGGTTGAATCTGGATGTGAGGGTAGGTGGGGAGGAACTGGGAATAGCAGAAGGAAGGAAGAAAAAGGTTTCAGGCATTTCATAAGCAATTCAAAATGTAAAAATGCTATTATGAACCCAAGAAAGTATAGCTTATTTATTTTCTTATATACATATGTATTGGATCCAAACTGGGCTTCTGTGTAAAATATACATATAATTGATTTTATATAGGCATGTATCAAAAATAATTTTTAAAAGTGTTTTCATACCTAAAGAATGAATTAAGTTAAATATAACAAGGATACTTTATTCTTCTGTCTTTGTGTTTTTATTCATATATTTTCAAAAGATGAAAATAATAAGAACAGAAATTTCTGTATCTCAAATAGACTTCAGATTCCTCCATGAGGCTTAGTGTTGTACAGAAGTTTTACCAACAGCCACAGAGGAAAGATTCAGAAATTAGCAAAGCTTCCATCAACAAGGAGTGTGGCCCAGAAGGGACCTCAAGTGTCCTCCTGGTCCACAGCTGACTATCAAGTGCCCTGAACTAGAGCCACCTTGCTGTGTGCACTTCTAATTAACCTTCCTGCCCACTCTTCCTCCCCAGACTCAACAACTAATAGCATTTCAAGTCAATTTTAAAGGAGGGCTCAAAGGAAATCATGGCAGCAATCCCCCCCCGCCCAGCTAAGCCTCCTCACATACATGCAGCCTATTAACTAAGGGTGGGAGCCACAAAGCTCTCTCTCAGCGCTATTCAATCGGCCCAGGCTGGCGGAGGTGACCCATCTACGCCTCAGTGACCTCAGTCTCTTAGAGACTCTATTTCGCTTGTTGGTTGCTTCCAAGATGACCTCTTAGGTTTTTGCTAGACCAGTATTCTTGCTTTTTGCCTTAAATCAGGCTTGAATTTCTGGAGTCATTCCTGCCACCAACCAGAATTCCCTGGTACATTTGACCTGCGATTGTCCTGGGCCAAAGTCAACCATGTCCCACAGCAGCCCAAACTCTGACACTCACAAATCTAATTAGAATTTTTATTCTACTAATAAACCTTTCCCTCTTGGACAGTTGCAGGTATCAAAGTTCACTGTTGGTTGGGGATTTGTTTAGGGTTTTAATTCCATTTTGAACCGTGTGCTAAACGAATTCCACTGTCGTCTTCTTTGTTGGAATAAGGTTTGTTATGTAAGCCAGGCTGGCCTTTAACTTTGAATTCTCCTGCAACAGATTCCCAAAAGCCAGGACTGTAAATGCATGCCACTATATCCAGTGTTTTTATTTTCATGTCATAGAGGAAAGTGATAAAATCAAATCAAAAACTAGTCGTGCCAAGCCAGGCAGTGGTGATGTACACCTTTAATCTCAGCACTAGGGAGGCAGAAGCAGGTGGATCTCTGTGATTTGAGGCCAACCTGGTCTACAGAGCAAGTTCCAGGACAGGCTCCAAAGCTACAGAGAAACCCTGACTAGAAAAAATAACAAACAAACAAAAAATACAAAAAAAAAAGCCATGCCTTTTAAATTAAATACCGTTGTAGGAAAAAATGCTAAGAAGATGAGAAAGAAAAAAGGAAAACAGAGGCTCAAGATGTAGCTCGGTTGGTAGGGTGCTTGCTTAGCAGGGTTCAATCCCTGGCACCACATAAACAGAGCGTGGTGGCAAACTCCAGTAATCCCAACATTTACAGGCTGGTGGCAAGGAGTCAAAAGTTCAAGATCATCCTAGACTATACAGCAAGTTCACAGCCAGCCTTGGCTGTGTGGGACCTCACCACCAAGTGAAGAAAGAAATGTCCCTTCAATATGCAGAGAGTGTCTTTCGAAAGGCTTGTTTGGTCACAAAACCATCACATCTAAGAAAAACAAGCTTTCATTGCTGTTTCAAACTCAGAGCTTTTAAAATAATTTTTAAATGAGGACATCTCATTCCTTCGTAATGTTTGTGCATTCTCCGACAGGGAAATTAAATATTGTGATTTTTCAATGTTGTTTTTCTGACTGTGTTGATTCAAAGAGTTCAATTTACTGAACTTACCCTGAAATATGTGTGTCACCCCCACTTTCCTCTGTCTATGTGTGTGTGTGTATGTGTGTGTGTGTGTGTGTATACATGAGCGTGTGTGTGCAAGTATGTTCATGAGTGACTCGAAAGGATTACGAGAAAACCTCAGGCTGCAGCTTTCTTCTGGCTAGTATCAATATTATTATTTGGCAATAGAAGTTGTGCCTGAAACCTTTATTTCTGAAGTATTTAAAACTCATCTTGTTGTGTACTATGTAATTATAAATTATATAAATAGTTTCATTTGTTTTTTGTTTTGTGCTTTTTGGTTTTGTTTTTACCTACTCAAGGAAAATTTGCTTTTCTAGTTTGTTTCCCAGAGAGCTCCATTCCCTAGCTCTACTTTATGTACAGGAGGAGATGGGGGAGCTCACAGAGGCCTATTAAAGTACAAGCATGCACCATGCGACTGACCTCTAGATAATCCCTGCACTGGTTGTCAGTTAGGAAAATAAAAAAATCATGCTGTTTGGCCTTTGGTTTTGATATTCTTTATCCAACTGTCTGTCTTCAGCATTCTCTTAAACGTCTGCCAGTTTCTTGCAGCCCGGGATCAAGGGACATGTGGTAATGCTGCCATCTAGTGGTACTCACCTTGAACCCTCCTTGCTAAGACAGACTACCTGACAAAAGAGCTACGGGAGGGTTCACCGGCCATGGCTCACAGTTTGAAGGTACAGTCTAGAAAGTGGGAAGACATGGCAGTCGGAGAGCCATAAGGCTGGACACATTGCATCTACAGTTGGGAAGCAAAGAGAGATGAATTCAGGTGCTTGGGTTGGTTTCTTTAGTCAGTCTACTATCAGAATGTAAAAACTCCTTCCAGGACATGCCCAGGGTCATTTCCAGGGTGATTCTAGATCCTGTCAAGTTGGTAATCCATATTAAACATCAAACAATCTAACCATGATTTTTTTTTAAAAAAAAAGTCCTTGTTTCTCATTCACAAGAGGGGGAACTTCTCCCAAGAAGGTAGCTGCTACCTTTATTTACTCTGCTCAGGTTCTTACTATTTTTTGGAAAGTTCCCTTTCAAAAATGGTAGCATTATTTCCAACAGAATTCAATTTCAAATATACTAAAGAGGGCAGGGCAGAAAAGGCAGTATTTCCCCCAGTGTCCTCAGATTAATACATAGAGAAGGCAGAGAGAATGCAAGCACATAGGTCTGATCAGAACAGTTAAGCATGCCCACGTCATGAGCAGGCATTGCCTCGGCAGACAGTGGGCAGCAGTGAAGGGAGACCAGATGCGTGTTTTTATGATTTCTTAGACTTTCTATGCTGATCAAGTATTTTTGAGTTTGCAGAGAAACATTAATCATTCTTTCTGCATTAACCAAGCAGAGGAAGTCATGGGAGGCAAGTTTTCAAACTGATAAAAAAAAAAAAGAACAACACAGGGAAGTCAAGGCTCAGATGGATTTAAGGGACATAGTTCATGTATGTGTTGACATGTGTGGACCACGATGTGCTCAGATAGCCGGTGGTCTATGAGGGTGTTTGTGGGAGAGACTACATCAAAACTATTAGACTGGGGAAAGAAGACCAGATTCAGCCAACATGGGCCCAAAACATTCAAATCTTTGACTAGGAGGAAAATGCAATGGGAAGCTGAATTTAACTTTTGCCCATTTGAACTGGGACATCTGTCACCTCTGGTCCTCCATGTTACTTACTGGTCGTGGGTCTTCAGACAAGACCAGAAAGTACACTGTTGGCTCTCAGGCTTTCTGACATGTTCTGCTGTGTCTCCAGATCACACATGCCAATATCTTGTAAAAAGCAACCAGCAAGCTATCATACAGGGTGTGTCTCTCCAGATAACCCTGACCACTATCAGAATGGGCCATCAGGAGTCCCAGCTCTGTAGCTTCATCTAAAGGACAGAGTCTGAGGCAAGTGTCCTCCATAAGGCCCAAGTCTGCAGATTCAGATAATCTAGACCAGGGGTTCTCACTCAATCTGTGACCCTTTTACAGGGGTTGCACATCAAATATCCTGCATATCAGATATTATGATTCATAACAGTAGCAAAATCACAGTTATGAAGTAGCAACAAAAATAATTTTATGGTCGGGCGTCACCACGACATGAAGAATTCCGTTAAAGGGTCGCAGCAACAGGAAGGTTGAGAATCACTGAGCTAGACAGTCAACTTACCCCATGGATTCCCTATCTCCATCTTTCAAATGCCAGGGTTACAGGTGGGCCAGGCCAAGCCCAGCTGGCTTTAAATGTGGATGCTGGGGATCTGAACTGTCATCATACTAGGAAACACTTTATCCACCAAGCTGTCTCCCCAGCCCTTGGCTCGGGGATTCTGTATAAGTGTAGAACATTATGACAAGAAGCACTATGTGCCTTCTGAGGTGGCAATCCATACAAGGGGCAAAGAAAGTTTGCAATCACATGTGTATATCAATGTATAACATCTAATTCCCTGGATTGCTCAAAACTAGCCCAAAACATGGTGTTGTCTAATGTTCTCAGACTTTTGGTGATAAAATACTCTATAGAGATGAAGTAGAGTAGGCATGAGGTACTGGATCAAATGTCAAAGCTCCAACAGGCTAAAATCTCCCTCAAATATTGAAAAGATGATTATTTATCATTCTGCCCTAACACCAGTTTGTCAAGTACCAGAGTTCCCTTCTGTGTGTGTGTCTCCCTCTTGGTCTATTTGTGAATGAGTAGACTATAGAACAGAGATGCTGTATTTGAAGTGTTTTTATTTAATGTTTATGAGTGCTTTGTCTGCGTGCATCTGTATATACAATATGCAAGTCCAGTGCCCACGGAGAGCAGAAGAGGTTGTCAGACCCAGATCCCTTGAGAGTGGACTTACAGGTGGTTGTGAACTGCCATGTGGGTGCTGGGAAACAAACCTATGCAATGCTCTTAACATCGTAGCCTTCTCTCCAGCCCCCAGTGAGACAATTAACCAAGTAAATATATTAACCATCTCTGCTTGAGTAAGCACACGCATTCCAACCTACATGATAGTTTTCAATAGTCCTTGCTATCGTTCCTTGAGCACTTCCTGTACTCTAGGGGCTTTCATGAGCATCCCCAGGCAATGAGCACACAAGATACAAGTCATCGCCTGTTACTCTTTAAAGATGAGAACCACACAAGGCTCTCTTGGGGCCCAAGCTGGCTTGCAATGATGATCTCACATTTCTCCACAAAGCTTAACCGGGTTTATCCCCAGCTGCTTTTCTGTACTCTGTGTGCTAAGCGCCAACACGTTAGGTCTAGGATCGTGCTGACAGTTATTCAGGTCACCAGTCAGTTCAACAACTAGCTGGCTTCCTCCATCAAATGCATCTTCTTCCACAGAGCAAAGTCCACCTACTTGAAATTAGTTAACCCCACCTCAATTCAAGCCTAAGTCTATTCAATGAGTGGCTCAGAAACTTAGTGCAGTCCTCTCGTGAAATCCCCCAAAGGGGATGTAAACCTCTCTGTCTCCAACAATATCAAAAGTCCCATTTAAAAAATGAGCTGATCTTTAAGAGGGATTTTCGCTGGGCTCCCTAGCAGGAGGCAGGAGGAGCCTGGATGGCCACAGTGTGCTGTGTGTGAGATGCTGGGATTTCCCTCCTCCACACTGGTGCCTGAAACCTTTCGCAACAATGAATCCTTTGAAATCTTACAAGTAATTGTTGAGAGATTGGAACAAAAACCACAATAAGGGCAAAGCCTTTAATAAGCCATGGAGTAGACAATCCTGCTTGCTGTTCTGGGCAACTCACGCGATCATTACAACAGATAATTTCCTAGCACACACTATAAATTTGACGCTGTATGGGACCATAAAAGGAATGCCTGTCCCTGCATCCACACACCTCCATTCCTGTCCTCAGAAATCCAGTGGAGAGGCTGGGAAGATGGCTGGAAGTTAAAAGCACTGGCTGCTCTTGCAGAAAATCTAGATTCTGTTCCTAGCATCCACACGGAGGCTCACCGCCCTCTATAACCCCAATGTCCTCTCCTAACTTCTATGGGCTCCTACACATATGTAATATACATGCATACACTCAAGCACACAAACACATGAAATAAAACAAATTACTTATTTTAAAGAAACAATGGAAGAGATAAGAAGAAAGATATTATTAAATGAAGCTTTCTCCGTTTGTTAATAAGAACAGATTAAGAAACAGAATATTCCAGAATCTGTCTATTTAAAATATGAACTTACAGAATGCTTTATCGGCCAAAGTGCAACAGTAAACAAGATTCTCCCCCACATATTTCACATGGGGAGATTCTGAGAAGGATATGTAACTAAGAAAATGCCCTACAGCCTTGCTCTACAGACCAATATTATGGAGACATTTTCTCAACTGAGGTTCACTCTCTCAGATGACTTCAACTTGTGACAAGTGACATAAAACTAGCATATGCAGGCAGGAGACAAGGTCTTGAAGGCCATGAACTTTGTAGCCAGGCCTTCCTTGTAGGCTCCAATGCTGACTCTTCCATGTACTAATGATGTAATAGAGGAGCAGGGGAGAGTGAGCTGGCAATGAAGGACACCGGAGCATCCAGAGGCTCACCGGGGACACAACGCCACTCTAGAGCTGAAACGGAAAGGGGAGAGCTGGTGTTTGCAGACCCAGTGAGAGCTAGAATTGAAGAAGCAGTTGCCTGACGGGAGCTGAGACACGCAGAAGCACCTTCACCTCTGGAACCAAAGGTTCATGGGAGCAGCAAACGCACCTCCACGTCTCCCTTCCCTTCCTTGCATCCACAGGCTCCGCTGAACCCAGCACTGAGTCATCTGGAAGGAGGGCCCGGGAAAAGTTGCCCACAGCTGGTAGTCATCTGCCAGGCACAAGGGCATGGAGGGAAGGGGGACAAATGCCAACTCCCAGAGGGCGTGCCAGAGAATAGTAAACAGTAAACTCAGGGACTGTTCTGTGTGATAAACCAATGGAGGGGTTTTACACTTACTATCACTGAATCATCAAAACGGTCTTAGGAGTAAAGAGATAAGAAAACTGAGGCATAGGAAGGTTAAGTAACCTGTACCAAGTACATAATTAGTAAGTGGCCGAGTCAACACTGGAACTTACAAAGCCTGGCTCCAAATTTCATGGTCTTCAAGACTGTATCCCCTTCCTGCTTGTGGCTGGCTAGTTTTATGTCACCTTGACACAAACTAAAGTCATCTGAGAAGAGGGGACCTCAGTTGAGAAAACACCCCCATAATATCAGTCTGTAGGCAAGTCTGTGTAGGGCATTTTCTTGGCTGGCTATTGATGTGGGAAGGACCATATTACTGTGGGTGGTACCATCCCTGGGTTGATGGTCCTGGATTCTATTAGAAAACAGGTTGAGCAAGTCATGAGGAGTAAGCAGTAAGCAGCATTCCTCCATGGCTTCTGCCTCAGCTCCTTCCTATTCCTGGTTTGAGTTCTTGTCTTGGCTCTGGACATAAACTGTAAGTCAGGGTGCATAAGCCGTAGAAACTTTCTCCTCCCCAAGCTGCTTTTGGTTATGGTGCTTCACCACAGCAATAGTGATCCTAACTAAGACACTGTCCTCCACTTAAAAACCCTGGTTCCACAAAATAGCCACCCAGATCAGTAGTATCTCTGAATACAAAATCAGTAGAGAAAAGTCAAATTCAATGCTATCTCATGAGATATTTCTTCTTAATGCCTGTGGAAGAGTGTTTCAAATCAGTCCTCCTCTGCCACTCATGGAAAGAAAATCAAACATCGTTTCGGTTCTGCATTTAATTCCCATAGATTCGGGAATTCTTGGATGAGTGGTGGAAAAATAATCAAAAAGCAGTCCATCTCAAAGGAGAAAACCAGAGGCAGAAAGATGTGATTTAGAGCCCGAGGAGAGACATATTTTCACAAGGAGCAACTACTGCCTCTGCTTCGTGTCTGGTCCAGGCTGAGTGTTGATGTTCTTGAACTAGTAAAATTGTAAAGCTCCTCTGGGACTTCCTTGTTGGAGACAGAAGAAAACTGATTAACCATTTAAGCCAAGGTGGGTACTGGATGCAAGCTTAAAGGGAGCCACGCACAGAGAAGGACTTACTTGAACAAGCTTGCAATGGTCAAGGGATTATAATCACAACTCATCACACCCTTCCTGCCAAGTGTGGAGGAGGCACAAGCTTCCCCTGGCCCATCACAAATCACTTAGACCCACCCCTCCGGGCTAAAGCTTGTCACTGCTCCTACCTCTCCCTCTCTTGTGTTCTCATATTTTCCTCTCAAATTTCCATTCTCAGTTAAAGGGAATTCAAAATGAAGGGGAGAGGAGCCATTTTGTCCCTGTGCTTATCTGAAACTACAAAAAAAAAGCTAGATTATGGTCCCTCGCTGAGTGTGCTCAAAATGTCTGTGTCACAAATCAGTCAACAAGCATCCAGAAGGGCATATAACTTAAGCTTTGTTCTTTAAATATCATAAGTGGCTGCCCTAAGTAGACACATGCTTTAAAACGTTCCAGAGTTTCTCTTGCGTTACTTTGGACCAACACCTCAAATTTCTTGAACATTTACTTATTTGAATAGTCACTAAAAGGATTAATTGAAAGTCATATATTTAATGCCTTTAATATATTTAATTAATTTAATTAATATTTAATGTTAATTAAGGAGTATTTGGAAACCTTACGTACTAGATCTTCATAAGAAGCCTATAATCTATTACATTTCTTTTGCTTCAAGGGATGAAGATGTAAATTGATTGATCGCGCACTTGCCTAGAATTCATGATTCGGTTCAATCCCCAGCACCATATACACTGAGCTTGGTGACCCACACATCTGATCCCAACACTCAGGAAGTGAAGACATGAGGATCAGGGACAAGGTCTTGGCTACACAGAAAGTCTGGGGACAGCCTGAGCTACATGAGATCCTGTCTCAAAAACAATTGCTTGTTTCTTGTTCATAACACCATGATTGATTGGCTATGGGGGTTGACCGGCCGGAGCCTTGTGGGTGTGGACAATGCAGGAGGCAACAAAGAAACTCCACAGTGGAAGAGCCTGGAAAAACTCCTTCAGCCAGGTGCCCACAGTCAATATGAAGAGTGATAAGACATGCCCATGCTATGTACTCTTGATAAAGTGATGCTGTCTCTGTAATCTTTCTCCAAAAATTCACCCGCAATCTAAACCCAAGAAATCAAACAGGGCCAGTCGGGGAATATTCTTCACAACACCTAACCTGAAATCCTCCAGATGCTAGGGCTATCACAGACAAGTAGTATCTGAGAAGCTGTCACAACCAAGAGGAACGGAAAACAGCATGGCCATCAAACCCACTGAGATGCCCCGATGAAATCCCAGGACAGAAAAGGGAAATAAGGTTAAAACGTCCAAAAGTCTGAGTGGTTGTGTATCCATGCTAAGAACACCCCGCAAATATCTGTTTGTTCTTAGCAGCAACATCAGCATAGGAAAGAGGTTAGAGGCCTGGAGAATTCTCTGAGCCATCTTTAGTTTTCCTAAATCCAAAAACTGTTCTAGGACGTGAAGCTCCATCATCCTCTATCCCATTTTTAACGGGAGATGAGAAAGTGTGCTGAAAGTGCTTTTGAGGTGAACCAGGTCATTGTCCCTACAGCAATGATGTCAGTGATGGTTAGAACTGTGTTCTGGTGACAGCCTGGATGTCACTAAACACTAATAGATCACCGCTGAATCTGCAAGCAAAGCGTTTTGCTTGGCTCAAGTTTCTACTGCAGTATTCAAGAATTCCATTTTCTGAAAATTGTGAACTTTGAAATATATAACTTCCGAAAATGATTTCACAACTCCAAATGAGTTTCAGAAATTATTCAGGAGGATGGAGCGATGGCTCAGCAGTTAAGAGTGTTGGCTGTTCTTCCAGGGGTCCTGAGTTCAATTCCCAGCACCCATGTGCCAGCTCACAATATAACAGGATCCAATACCCTCCTCTGGTGTGCAGATGGACATGCAGACAAAGTACCTGTATACATTAAATAAATAAGTCTTTAAAAAACATACATTTAAAAAATATTCGCTTGGTCCTCAGTCACAGTGATTTGTGTTCCAGTGTCCATCATGTGTCCAACTCAAGTCTACAGACACGGAGATGAGCCCTCCTTGTGGGTCAGACCTCCTCAAAAGGAAAAGAAACTGGCATTCCAAATTCGTGAGTGATAAAACAGTACCTAGACCGCCTCCTGCGGTCCTCACAGAAACCTAGTAACCTTCCGTCATCACCATGGGCAGGTGTTCGCCCTGCAGCAGACAGGGCAGAGCAGTCACCCAGCACACTGTCACAACCCACAGTCACAGCTCAACTGTCAAGCACTCAAGGGCACCATAATACATGAATAAAGGGAATCTAGTTAACATTTTTATGGAGTAATAAATTTTTGAAGGAAATTTATGGGCTCATATACCTGAAAGACTAACAGAAGCTTCTAGTGATCTGAGCTCAGATGATATTTGTTCAGCCTGTGTGAAGGTCCTGGTCTCTTCCCCCAATTCAGCTGCACCCCTATCCTGTGACTGGAAGAGGATCTTAGATATTGGTGCACAGTTACTCATCACTTAATAACTGGAAATATTTTGAAAATGCATAATTAAGCTGTTTCCTTGGGCAGTGAGCATTTTGTACTTGGACAAATCTGAGTGGGTGGCATATGTCATTCACCTGACAAAGCATCTTAATGCAAATGAAAGACAGAGCAAACTGGAGATACCGGAGCTGCCGCTGGTGCAGGGTAATTCACCTGTGCATAAGAAGTGTACTCAGAAATAAAGATTAGGGGCCTGAAAAATGGCTCAACAGGAAAATGGGACTTGCTACCAAAGCTCCTGATCTGAGTTCAATCCTCAGGACCCACAAGCTGGAAGGAGAGAAGCCCCAAAAGTTCTGTGATATGCACCCTGCCCTTTTGTACCCCCTTTTTAAAAAATGTAATAAAATTACATGTAACTAATTAAAAATAATGATTAAAAAGTATAGTACAGCAAATACAGAAAATGTTACCATAGTTATTTATGTCAATCTCACATGCCACCTACTGCGTGAATTGTGTGTCGTAAAATCAGCCCACAGACATCTACACGCAAGCCTCTTCAGCAGGTGTTCATTAGCAGGCTACAGCTTCCTTGCTAGGCAGGAGGAATTTTTCAGAATATCATGGGGCCATCATCATATGTGCCACATGTGGTTGACAAACAAGCATGGTGTTGTGGCATTTGACTGTGTCGGGGTGGTACTTAGCTCCACCACTCTCCCTGACCAGAGCCAGTCTCCCCGCTTCACTAGACACCGTGTTAGACTGTGTTCTATCCTGTGTCCCACTTACCCTGCAGGATTTGGGTCTATAAATCCAATTCAGGGGAGAGCCTTAGGAACATGGCCTGTGCATCTAAACGACATCGACTGATCCAGCTTTTATTAGCTCCACGGCTGATCTTGATCCCCAGCTGTAAACTCCTGTTCTAGCACTCCGTCAGTTCCAACATTGCAGGGTAGACCCTGGAAGTTATTCAGTAGCCCCTGAAGTCCTGTGCGAAGAACACAGGGATTCTGGACCTCAACGCCATCAGACTCAAGAACACCAACCCTGCCAGAATCCATACTGCCCCTCTTTGTGTTGAGCTCTGCTCCTCTATGGTGGGTTATCTTCCATGTGGTGGGGGATACTAGGTCCATGCTTATGACTCAACCAGCTTAGAAAGTGAAGTCGCTAGTTCTCAATTCCTTCAAAGAAAGCCCTGGCTCCTCCCAGCTTCTGATTTTTTTTCTCTCTTTTTGAGACAGGGTTTCTCTGTGTAACAGTCCTAGCTGCCCTGGAACTAGCT